>KI423145.1:11135-31278 GCA_000473375.1 Anopheles culicifacies | reverse complement strand
ACGGGATCCACAGTAACGCTTTGTAACGCCTGTTCGACGTTACGCGATTCTATGGAACTGTTCTAGCATAAAAGCACTTGCATGAAAGTTGTACGAAATATAACATAAACACAGGGTGACATGCTGTTGATGCTCTCAGTATAACAGTATGTGTGATACAATTTGAAGTTAACGTATGATTCACATGTTACATTCAAAATTATCGATTGAAATGATAAATGGATAACGGAGACCGATGGTTATGCTTCAATACAAGTATTTGCAATCGGGTAATGAAATAGATCAAGAAGGATCACATTAATTTAATTATTAAAAAACTATAACGAAGAGAAAAGGAATGTATGTACAATAAAAGTACATATTCTATTATAACTTGCTGCATAAAAATATCGGTACAATTCAAAATAACGTAAAGAAAATCGACTTTCCCGCGGTTTACTCATATGCACGCACACTGCCAAAGAAACGTGGTAAACAAACCGTTTCTGACACATGCCGGCAAAGTTAGCGATGGTTGTGTGCGTGCTGTAGCATAATTCCGATGAAAACCGACGTGAGTTGTTGGAGCATTCGGAACTAAGGGAAACAGCATCACGTTCCATATAATCCATGTAATAACTGGTTTTTATCAGTTTCTAACATTAAATAAATTAAGTAACAAATTAAGAATAAAAGTATTTAGAACATATAGATAAATTACAATGATCATTAATGTTGAGATCTGATTTATTAAATTGTGTGGTTTAGTACACTAATTGTGTGTGTTGCTTGAGTAATTCAAATAGAGTGTGTAGTGTAGGGAATGTGATTACGCCAATGTATTTTCTTTTGTTCTATTGTGTGTCGTTTATGAACGAATTCCGAAATTTACTTTAACCTTAATTTTAATTACTAATCATTATGTGACAATACCAGATGTCTAAAATTAAACTATATTTAGTTTTTTTAATACTTCAATATAAATTTCACTCAATACCGTTGTTTCCCTCAAGTGCATCCGAAGCGCCAGCATTTTGCTTCGGCTTTCATCGGAATTATGCTACAGCACGCACACAATCATCGCCCACTTTGCCGGCAAGTGTCAGAAACGGTTTGTTTACCACAGCTGTCTAGCAGTGTGCGTGTGTACAACCGAGCCCCTCTCTCGACGAGCTAGCTGTGGGCAATTCGTTTGCCGTGCGTTACTTCAGCTTCAGTCGCTTTCTTATTTTTCTTGCGTTCGCACATGGCAAGCGGGAGCTGCCGTCCGTTGTTCATTCGCGTAATTTATTTCCGTACCGACGCAACGACGGGATTTCGCGCGCGCGTGTTTATTCGATGAAATGAGTTGCATGCTGAAGTTTGCTGCAGTTTCTGGCAGGCGTGAAAACAAAAGAGAAAACTTACCAACCTGAGTGCGTTCCAGTGCAGTTGTTTTGTGGGGTGCATTGTGCAGGTGGACTAGTGCTAGATCTACAGCTCCGCAACACAGAAGGGGAAGAAGCTGCCGTAAGGTGCGTGCGTGTGTGTTTGTTGTTTTCTTTCCGTTTTGCCGGTGCTTTTTGTAGCAAATTTCAACGAAATGGTGCTGTCACACTTTCACTGGCAATGAAACGAGCGTAAAGCATTTTTAATGTGCAAGACAGCGGTGTTTCGCAAACGCAAATTATAAAATGGTGATAGATTGCGTGATTCGGGGCGTAAAGCTCGGTTTCTCTTAAAAGTATAAATACGTACATATATATAAAAGTATAAATTAAGTACATATCGGGTGCGTAGGTTAACAAAGCATTTAGTTCAGACAGACCATCGTACCAACGCAGTATACGCAATCAGAGAAGAGTTGTATCGTGAGTGAAAGAGATGTCCTGCACACCTGTAGCGATAGAGTGCATCCTAAGGATGGTGAGAACGAGATAGCGCATGATCTAAACAATACTTCCAAGCGAATGATCATTTGGAAGTGTTCTGTTCTTGGTTTGAAAGGGAATGGGTCAGCCCTGGGAAAGGTATTTCTTCGCTACCACCCGATTCCCCTAGTCCCTCTTGGATACGACCCATCATTTCCATGGCGTTTTTGTTTTTATTCTTTTATGTTCGTCCGTCGTTCGCATGTGTTCTTGATATTCCTGTGCGAGCCGATTGTTCTGAGACGCATGTTAATCTGCGCTTCCTAAGCCCCTTCGCTCTTTTCCCGTCCATAGCATAGTGATGATGAGTGGGGAAGATAGTGCTTGTGGTTCGGGTGTGTGTTAGTGTGCAGGATGCGGTAGGCACCAGAACGGGTTGAAAATAGCGCAAGATGAAGAAATCTAGTAATCGAGGCGCGTGTAAAAGATCGCATTACTCACCAGCTAAAAGATGGATCTGTTCGATCTTACATGAAGTATGTAGCACGCGCAGGTGTGTGTGTGTGTGAGTGAAGGGGATTAGAACAATGTAAGGGCCAAAGGCGAAAGCAATCAAGCAGGAGGATGATATTACACAATTTCGGGTGAATAATTAGATTCTCTTTCGTTCCACTTCATAAAACACTCTCTTCGTACGGTGGTGGATGATGATGGGTAAATTAGTCATCAACAATCGATTCACAGATGCACGCACACACTCACGCCAGGGCACGATCATAATGATCTTTGCCGTGCAATTACACAACCAATAGAACAACGATCAGCAAGATGGATTGTTCTGTTGGTGCGCGTGAATGGCGTTTCGTCTTCAGTCGCCCTCTCAGAAGCACGATTAATCTGCCCACGATGCGATAAGCTTGATTCGCTTCGCGATCAACACGCACTTTGCGCCTGTGTTCGTGGGACTTTATTAGTAACGCACCCGGTGACAGTTTGCATTATTAATTAGTGTGTTGGTGGTAACAGGGGAAACAAGAAGTGTAACGTTGTAGTTCCCACACGAGGGAACACGTCTGTTTCCTTGCACGAGCATGATTGAACCTGTTTCGATCGACGCGACGATCGACGGTTGGGTTAAGGTGTATCGGTTCTTATCAAAAAACCGGTTTCAACCACCCTGACTGTACCGTGGCTTGACGTTTTGATGGTGGAACTACGCGGTGATTCGATCCGATTTAATGATCACTAACGATCGCTCATCCTTTTCCCCGTACTGGTGTGATCGCGTCGCCATGATGGCCGTTTCGTTCTGACGTTGATTCTGACTTTCCCATGTTTTCCTTCTCTCTCTTTCACACACACTGACCGGTCGGTCTTCTTAAGATTCGGAACTCCCTACCGGGTGTACCGGAGGATATTGACGAAATTGGTTTCTTGCGTTTATTGCCTCCTAATGGACGAGGCATGTTGAGAAAGATCATAATTACATACCTTTCTTGGAGACGTTTGTATTTTCCCGACACACGCTGGTGCTGGTTGGTGTGTTATTATGAGTATTTATACTTTACTTGGTACTTCTTTTATCAACCGTCTGATCGGTTAGTTCTGGCCAGTGTTTGTCAAAGCTTAATGTACGTGTGTTTAGTTAAACACTGTGTTTTGGGATGTATGCAAATTATTTGAAGTTGGGTGATAAAATAAACATACTTATCAGGGATTGAGAAGAAATGATTGTCGCTCGATTGAAATAATTTGGCCACTGTTGCACTTAGGCTTTCAAATCTTTTCAATCTCGACGTCGGTGATCGTCGATAGAATGCATGTCTCGCTTTAATTCTCCATTCGTCTCTTCTAAATCCATGCTTACACGACTATAAACATAATGCACGCGTTTGCATTAACCACATTTCTGGTGCATTTATGCACTTGCATATTTGCCATGCATTTTATGCATTACGTGCACCATCTTGTGTTGTGCTAATTACAAAGGGATGCACACAAAACGGATGCCTTCACAGAGTACCGATTTCATTTTCACTACGAGATAGAAAGAGAGAAGCTAAACACGCGTACGTGCATTCGAACCATTGCCACCATTCGGTGTGGATCACAAAATCTTCGTCACACAGCAGGGTGCACTGGGTGCAGGGTAACACGCTAGACGCGTGCTAAATACGTGCGTTGTGGTTTGAATCTGTGACACATCACGACGGCTGGTCAGAGCTGTACTTGCACTCTGTTAGAAGTGAAGAAAGCGTGCCAATTGTTGCATTAGACAAACTTTTAATTTGCTTTTTTCTTTCAGGGGAATTCCTTTGCAGCTACCGCCATACACAGTGTCGTCGGTGCTTGACTGCCCATCGATTTGTTTAGCATTCTAGGGTCTAAGTACATCGCAACCATTTGCCAGACATAAAACGCACTTCACTCTATGACTCACGCCCGTATTGCGGTGTGAGGAAAATCGCGAAAAGCCATTCTCGACGGGTGGAAAAGTGTACGGGTGTGTGTGAAAAGTGTAGCATAAGAGGAATTCAGTTGCAAGTCGACGGACGAGTAAGTCGATCACGCACCACGCGGCTGAAGGGAAAGAATCCCAAGAGAGAAAATATCGTCGGCAGATAGTAGAGCCGTACATGAAGAAACGTAGCAATGTGTGTGGCTTATGATGATGATCTATTATAGGGTGCCGTGTTCGTGTGTGTCTGTGTTTCTGTATTGTCGCGGCTCGTCCGGTTTTTCCCGTCGATCTGTGTCACGTGAGTAGAATGTGAAGTGAAAAGCTTGGTTGTGCAAAAAAAAAAAGAAAATATATTGAAAAAAGATAACAAGAAAAGCGAAGATCACCAACTCCACTCCGACGGTAGGAGAGTGTGCAGTGTTGGTTTGTTTTTGTGATATTGTGCGATTCTTTCCTGCGACAAGGAAAGGTAGTGAAGTGTACACCGGAAGACGAGTGCCTGAAACTAGGTCCCTTGGCCCTAGCAGAGAAGAAAAACAAGCATTGACCAAAAATGAGCAGCCTACTTTCGTTGGTGGTGTTCGGGCTGGTCCTGCTGGTTGTTCCCGGATTTGCCGGTACGCGTCCTCAGGAGGTCCGGATCAACAAATGTTGCCGGTTGGGAGAGTTTTACAACGTGGCGGAGCGACAGTGTGTGGCGGGTGGTATCGCCAAATGGGTACCGCGCATCTTCCTGCCGGCGAAGGGTCAACTGTACAAAGACGTGGGTTCGGCTCCGCCGTTCATGAAATTTACGGAACAACAGCAACCGGATACATGTCCACGACCGACCGTGTATGCCGTCGATTTGGTAACGTTGATGGGCAACGGATCGCTGTTCCTAAACCAGAAGCATGTGCTGGTCCCCGTGCCGGACTATTGCATCGATGAGAAGGTCGCCTTAGTATGTCCGGAACGTCCGACGGATTCGTTCGGTGCGGGAACTGACGGCGAAAAAGGTGGTCAGATGGATTCACTGCAGGCGCCGGAAAAGACGAGCATCGTTCTACGATGCTGTGGTTCAAACTTCGCCTACGACAGAGGCAACCGAACGTGCTCCAAATTACCCCGAGGTCACGAGCTGTTTGACTCTCGAATCGTTAACTCACCGTACGTGGAGCTTAGCTACGGGTTTCCAGCCTGCAAGGAGCACGCAATTGCTGGTGCGTTTGAAGAATCCCGACTTCAGGAACAAACTGGATCGGTAACTATCGATTCCGGAAAAATTTTCGCTTCCGGAGAGTTTTGTCTGGAGCATGTCCGGGAGGACGATCGGACGGTGTACGTATTCACCTGTTCCGAGCACTTCCAGCCGGCCTCGGTACCCATTGCAAAGCAGGTAAGCCAAGTCAACAAACTGAATCAAAAAGTTATAGCTAAGGGATGAAATTACATTCGGGCGAATCAATTCATATCAGTACAAACGCCCTTATCCCCCACTTATTTAATATACAAAGGGGATGGTGTTAAATTTTCCACATCATCACCATCCCTCGGGTGAAACGTCACCCTTAAGTTTATTCGTCCCCTTTTTCCATAAATCGTCAACTCCGATCAACCTCAAAGCTTATCAAACTGGAATCGAGTAGCCAGATGATACAATCTCGCCCGAGGATTGATTTCCCTACAGTACCAAATCGGTAGCATAAAACTTGCCAGCTCAGATGAGTCGGCAATTGTTGGAGAAACTCCACTCGATGATGATGATGATGATGATGATGGTGATGATTTTAATAACATTCGCAATATTGTTTTCGAGTTTTTATTCCCCTCTGGCTCCCGCTGGGAAATATCGTTGATGAGAATGCAATAAACAGACGATTCGATGGTTGGGAGTACTTTGCTCAGTAACGTTTGAGTGTAACTGTGCAAACAAGAGTTGTGAAAAGTAAATGAAACTTTTGAGCTGGAGTTAGTTACATTCTGGTGAACAATGATGTAAAATATGTGGATTGTTTTAGCTTTTATTAAATTTCTTTTATCTGAGCAACATACCCTGGCCTGGAGAAACATAGTGATTTTTGTTATAGCTTTTGTTTGAATTTTTATTGCTGAATTTAAAGTTTCTTGACAAATTAACAAATGATCTCTAATTAAGAGCAAGATCCTGTCTTTCCTCGTAGAACAACATTTAAATACGAAACGAACACCTCTATGACATCCAAGCCCGTATCGTTTTAAATTGCTTAAACCATTTAATCACAATCAGTGTACCATAATCGTTAAGAACCTACTAAAAAGCAACTACACTTTCAGCACTCAGATCAGTTCCCCATGATTGAAATCGTTAATGCAATACTACCTTCTTCCTTGTGTTCCATTCTACAGGACGGTCGCTTGGTACTGTACTCTGCCGGTCTGCTCATCTCGACCATCTTTCTGGCCGCTACACTGGCCACCGGTCTGTTGGTGCCTTCGCAACATCACGTGCTTCATTGGCGCTGCCAAACGCACTACGTTGCCTGTCTGCTCGTAGGCGATCTGCTGCTTGCCATCACTCAACTATCCGGCAACTCCATCACCGGTCCGGCATGTACGACAATAGGTAAGTGTGTCTTGGGAAAGGAAAGGGTCAAAATTATGCAATTATGCAAGCGATAGGCTCGGTTTTCCGCCCCTTCTATCGCCATCGTTGGGTAGGGCGTGTGTGCAATTGTCCCAAGAATGGTAACGATTGTTTTACTATCACGGTTCCAAGTGGTCCCGGACGTGCGAGAGCGAAAGGAGCACCCATTTATGAGGAGAAAGGTTATCTATAATTAAGATCTTATTATGTGTTTTTCGCATGCTTGGCAATGTTTATTGGAGCTTAGAGCGAAGCGCTTCCGCATTTGCACAGGAACTGGGCAAGTAGCAGGGGCTTTTTCGGGAACTACGTCCAACAACCAACCAACCAACCGGCAACCGTACAAGCTAGCAAGTGTTGATAATTTATGATTTAAAGAAGACACTCAAAGTGCTTGTGCCTCTTATCAATGGTTTTATGCGAGCAAAACGAACGACGACAAGGATGACGATCATAGCGTTGATTATGAGAATAGCGTCCCATGTACGATGTACCTCGGTGTCGTTATCAGGAATGCGTTTCGAATAAATTTCAGCTCAGGAAAACGAGCCGCGAATACAACGACCCTCGACATGTAGCTGCGATTTCGTATTCTAAAACTGGTCCAGTAGAATTTTTTCGTTATTGGTACTGCGAGGTTAGACTAATAAATGTTTCCATGTGCGCCGGGCGTTGCGAAATCCTCCACCGGTCAGCTGTGGATTGTAAAATGGTACAATTTATGCCATTCGGTTCGTTGCCATTGTGGCGTACTTTTCGAATGGTCAAATATTTAGCACGATTCAACTGCCGGCTTTCAAACTCTCGTGAACGGAGCGAACTCTGTTCATAAATTATAGATCTCTGCTGATAGGATTATGCCGCAAGGAGTCTCAGCCTCGTCTGGGTTTACGGGTATCCGAATGCTTTCAGTTTTTGGAGAGTTATTTGGGAAATTTCTTCACTACCAGGTCGTCTCCACAATATCCCGAGGCATCCGTAACTCTCGAGCGACGTTCCAGCGCAAGAGGGGGGATGGAATTTGGATGGATTTATGGTACATTCGGCTTGCGTTGGTTGGGTTTGTGTGAGATTTGCAAACCGTAAGCCGAACCGAAAACGGACCATGAGTTCGGAATGTTTCAGCAGCACGAAGACGTGCTAAAATCAAGCAAAGAGTAATACTTAATATTTGGTAGGGTGAATGTTTGACATTTATTATATTGTTTCTGTGATTCACTGCTACAAACTCCTCACCTTAGGAATATTAACTGCAACGAAATGTGGGTTGTGTTTGCAGTTAAAATATTTACTTGTATATTATCTTGTATAAATGCTTCCAGCTCATGCATATTCTTTCCGCTTTGGCTTGCTGCCTTGGACGGAGCCGAAATCGATCTGATGTTTGTATTTCATTTGAATGACAAAGTAGCGCTCATCCATCCAGCTGATTCGTTCCGATTTATCCATCCATTTCACTCAACCGAACAAGATTTATTGAACATTTTATTACACACTGCAGTAAGAGAGTGTCGTGGTGATGCTGGGCCAGAGTGTCGAGAGACCTGCATGCCTAGCACCAGTAAGCTGAAGGCATAAATTGAATAGGAAAGAAAACACCATCCCTTCCTACTGTTGAGATGAAGTTAGTCAGTAAAGTTTGCAAATGCAGGGATTTTAGGGGAAACTCTCTCGCTCTCTCACTTCTTCCGTTTTTATCCCTTTCCCGTTCGGATGTAGTCCTTACTACTATTAAATGTTGTTGCTAGCTTGATTGTTCCCCCCCGTTACTGGATAAACTTAGCTAGCGGTACGATGGCAAGTATACGATTCCTTCTCCTACAAATGTCGTCTACCGGAGATACCTTTTTCGCTGCAGTTCGAATTTCAATTTTCAGCTCCTGTGTAAGGATGGTGCAGGGGACCTCTGCCATGTTTGGGCTGGCGCATCGTGTTCCGGTGAGCTGTCCATTCGAACTGATGTAATCTAAATCACTGCAATCATTTTACCGGGTCATCTTCTCAGTCCCGTTGGATGGTAGTTTGTGTATGAGGAGGCTACGTTCGGAGTAATGTCAGAAACATTGGTCGAGTTTTCCACTTTTCGAGTTTGTGCATGGGCTGTGCTTTACGGTTCGCTCGGAAATAGATGACAAAAATGGGTAAATTTCAAAAGGTTGGGATGTCGGTCGATGGACTGTGGTTCAGAAATAAACTTCAAATGCTCAACGCTTACTCACAGTGATGTCGACGGAAAAGGCTGAAGTGAATAACGTTTAAACTGTAGATAGGGCTTGATCATAAATTGAAATCTAAAATTTATGCTTCTTTTCTGCTTCGGATTTGTGTAGAAGAAACGGTTAACAGCGGCTAGTGGATTAAAGGACGGAAATTACTCTCCGAAATTGGGGGCAATCTGAGTGTTTGGATGTTTGCAGGGCAGCTCTCAGTGTAAGCTTTGCTTACGATTATTAGCGGGGTTATATGCAAAGTGTTTAGGATTTATATTACGCTGCTTTGAACGTTTTTATCATCACCCAAAAGGGTATGTGTGCATGTGCTATTTATTTTTCACATCTAAATGGAAGGGTCGTGATTGGTTCGGCGACACCTACGTAACCTAAATCCATTTGGTAATAAAATTAATCTGCCACATTTGTGCTCGAAAAATCGGAAACCATCAGGAACCTTTTATCCGTGGTCATCCCCATGTGTCGCATCGTGTTTAGGGAGAGTGTTTAAATGCGTAAATGAAATTAATTTAGGAGGATGTCCAGCGATTAGCTCACAACAGTATGGGGAGGAATGGAAGATTAAATCCAATGGGTGTGCGATAGGGGAGCAATTCCTATCAAGTGGTGTTTAGGTGCCCTCGTTATAGGAAGTTAATGTAAATACCGATTGCTCTCACAGGGAATTAAACCTTATTTGGAATTCTTCGGTAGTACACATGCAATGGGCATAATTTGGATTTTGCTTAAAATGTTTAACAGTATTTATAATTTACAATTACTTTAGAAATATCAGAACCTGGGTAATATATCATGAGCTTCATTTATCAATCATTTATCTCTCACTTCTCGGTGTAAAAGTAACTTATAATCACATAACAAATATGGATGGTGCAACCAACACTCGATCAATATTTATCTTGACGGTGTGTTCATCCACCTAATCAACACCATCTTTCTAGGGACGTGCTAAGTGTTGGTTGTTGTAGCTACACCAGAAGGACTCTCTCTCCAACGGTATTGATATATTTTATTAGAACGCACTCTAACCCACTCACCGTCTTGTGATCATTTCCAAGTTCAATATTATGCCCCAGAGACCAAACACCGGGTGAGTCGATTCTTCCCTGCCAAAGGTGGCAAGGAACATTCTCTAACCTCTGGCGATTTTGCACTTCAATGCAACCATTAAAAGCACGTGTCATCGCCGGAAATCAAGGAGTCACGATATACAACCTTTCCGCCGAATGGGACACGACACAAGCTTTTGTTGTTTGCGAAATTGCTTGTTTGCTTTACTATCGAAATACGGGAGCGGAAGGCAAACAGAGGATACGTAATAATACTCCACTCCTCGCTTGCGTTGGGTGAAGCGTGAACTTCCTTCCGCCTGCCGTAAAAGGGCACAGTCCTTAAGTCGGTACGTGTCTCCTCACAGCACCCTGACGCACAGGAAGGACGGTCCTCATATTCCGGACGTGAAGAGCAGCCGCAACCATTGGTCACTGATAACAATAAACCACCGAGACCGAGCGAAGGGCGAGTAATAATAGTAGCAATCAAACTTCGGTATAATTACCGAAAGTTGTCGTATCCAGTGTATGGGCCCATCCGTACCTTCCGGGTTCGCAGCTTCGTCCTCGCCGGTGGGTTTTGTGTAGAGATAAGCGAGGAATTATTGGCGGTACTCTCGACGTCGCCTGGCGCCAAGATGCCGAAGGACTTATACGTGTATACGTCTTGCTTTCGTTGCCGCTTTGCGGTTTTCATCCCTTCGTCTACGCCGACTGCGTAGCGGACAGTGCCGAAAGCCACAAACCACATTCTGCGGTAAAATCTGGCAATGATGGACGACAATGAGATGTGTCCTTCGGATCGCACGGCTTCCTGCCGATGCAGTTAGTTAGGTTGGTGCGGGTGTAGCTATTTGTTTGGTGCTGGCAGGTTCAGGCTGCAGCAATTCAGTTGTATTAGAATGAACCAATAGGAAGACTAATCGCTTACTCTCGCACGCCTTGCCTGGAGTGTGTTTCTAGGGGAGACATAAATAACGTATTATTACCGATATTGTAGGGTGGTAGATTGTGGCGGATGTCCGTGAAAATCGGCCCGCTTCAATGGAAGCAATGAAATCATTCAAAAAATCTGCGATAAATAAATTGATTTCAGGCCTTATTTTTTTTATTCACCACTGCGTAAGCTTCCTTTTTTTCGGTTTTACACTCTCGAGTGCACTCTGTCTGGGATACGGCAGCTACCGGCTTTTCCATTAAAAGGGGAGCCAGTTTTTCGCTACCAATCTCACACCATTGAAAGGAGTGACCACATTGGCCGAAGATCGAGGATGCATTAGGTCTAGTGAAGCGCAAAAGAAACGAACGTCCGGAAAAATGGACGCTCTTTTCGGAAGGATGGTACACTGTGGTTTGCACTGCGATGGACACTCTAGATGGATTAACGGATCGGATAGGCAATCAAAGGGAAAAAGCACAAAAAAAGGAAAACCATTCTGTTTCTGACGGCTGAAGGTTGGTAAAATCGAAAATTTGGCTATTGCACGGGTGGGAGAAAATTGAAAATAGCTAGCTGGCCACCAATGGGATGTTTTAATGGAAATGCTACCAGCGGAATCCCTGCTTTGGGTACGGGGGGGTTTAGAGGGAGTTCCGCACACGGCAAACGGGAAGCCCTTTTTTCCTCAAGATTACCAAAACTGATGAAGTAACGGATGGTTAGCATTGATGGAATTCTGTTCCTGAATTTTCTCAACATTTCCGAAGGGGAAAAAGAGATTCTCAAAAGAATAAAAAAAAAACGAAATAGGAAATGCAAATATGTTACACTTTTTGTGTTCCATTGTGTAGCGTGCCAGAAGTTAGAAAGAAAGAGAAACATACAAAAACACCCTCAGGGTTGTAAGGTAGCTTGTCTGTTTTTTTAGCTTGGTGGAGGTTATATGTGCAAAATATTCATAGGAAGTGATTTTCCTTTTGATATTCATAATCTGTTGCTTTTCCGTTTTTTGTTCCGTTCGGTTCGGTTTTGTTCCGTTAGCTGTCAAAAGCAGGTTTTGCTTTGAAGGTTTGTGTGTACAGGGGAACGATTTGAAAAACAAATCTGTCAGAAAGTCTTGTTTACTTGTCAGATTGTAGTAATTGAGAAATGGATGTGGTTTTACATCACATCAAGGGGAGTCGTTTTATGAGGTTTGTTTTAACGTTTTAATTTTATCATGCTTATACTAGACGACTTGCATCAAGTAAGAAGTAAAATTTGGTTTTTATAACAGAAAATCACTAGTTTTATTAAATGCTATTTGTCGATCAGCTTAATTAAGTTCGTCGCTTGTTTATTTTTTGTTTTCATATTTCGTAATGAATCGTGCATTCTCATGAGACGCTCATCATAAAGAAATGAAAAGTCACCTTCGTATCATTAAACATTACCTTCTCTCTTTCCCGTTTCGTCCCCTAGCAGTGTTACTGTTAACCTTTGCGTGGCAAACGTTTGTAACATTTAATTGAAGTTTTCGTTTACTCACAAACATCTTTTGGTGTTGAGTACTGGTTTTTAATGGTAGCTGCCTGTAGGTTGGTTTCACGCTAGTAGGTAGGTTGCCTGTACTTGCCTGTAGGTAGGTTGGATTAGACACGCGGAGATGCGGGACCACACCACCACGTTAGCTTGTGTCATAATTTTACACCGCGCTTTTATTTCGTAAGGGAATACTCGGTTCTTTATTAGAATCCCTAGACGAATAGTCATTTATCAAAACGTCTAGAACGAATTGTGCTGAAGGTGGGTGAAAACACCTTCTGTACGCTGCTGGAATGCAACGCACGAGGGGTTGCAATTTAAATTTAAAATTAAACGCAAATCTGCCGGAACTGCGAAGCTGCAGCCCTGTGATGGTTTGTGGTCGAAATCGAATCGGTATTAAGGAAACCTACTTCCCTTCGTTAAAAATGGCACGCTTAGGAGTTTCCTCACTGTTGTGTCGTTTCGTTTCGGTTGTCTTGCTTGTACCGAAGGGTGCCCAAAAGCAGTGATCGAAGGGATTTAGTTTAATTTTACGCATGGCCACTGTCTCTGGGAAAGGTCACGGGAGATTTGTTTGGTGCCCGCTTTCGGGGTAATAACAATTTGTGCAGTCAATGCGGAATTGCAACCTTCTGCAGCAGTATAATTATAGTAACCGACAAAAATGGGAGAATTACCGTGGAGTGAATGCAAAAGTATCAACTTTCAAACAGGTCGCCCTTTTGAGCGTCGTTTCCTTCCTTTTGGGGGGGAAATTGTTACACGGGGATAAAATTAAAGAGGAGGAAGATGGCACACAAGTTTTGCCAATTCCGACATTCCACGATTTGTAATGGGTGTTGATTTATGGGGAATCCACCCAAAACCGAATCACAAACACAGCCGGGAAAGTTGTCGTGCTATCCCTTCAATGGAGAGAGTCGATTGTAATTTGGAAAATTTATGATCCGTGATCGTGAAGGGATGGGAGGAGAGGATTGTTACATTAAAGCGATTTGCCTGCACGCAATAGGAAGGGGAAGAATCCGCCAAGCATCATCACCCACACGTGCCGCTTCCATGCAGACTGCGGAACCCCATGACAGACAGAGTTATGACGGGGGACTGCATGGTATGACGTGAAGCGTTGCGATTTTGCTTGGTTGCCAACCCATACTCAACCGAAGTAATGATTGGCATTGCAATGGTCCCATAGTCTCCTAAGGGTTCACTTCTCAACTGCAACATCAAAGCATATTCATGGCCGGAGATCGTGACAGGTGGGTGGTAGGGTTTGCAATGGGTGGGCAAATGTCACGAGACGGATTGGCGTGGTCTGATGTTACGTGTCATATATACCCGTTGGAATGTAATGAAGGGTTACGATGCGACTCTTTAGAAAGGGAGTTATGGTCTTTTTTTTTTGACTCAACGATGGAGGTTTCTTGTGTGGCACTAGTCGTAATACAATGTAATTTATTCTTTCTGTGCTAAAATACGGTGGGAAAACGGTTGAAGAAAGAAGTACTACATTTTTTAAAAGATGTTCCAAGTTTTAAACTAAAAATAGCGTGTACTGAACAGCTGTGGAAGCTACATGCTCCTTCCATAACTCATAATAGAATACGAGGTAATTGTGCTACCATATAAATAAATGTCGTTTATATCAAAGAAAAGTACACAAACTTCTTAATATATCGTACATCAAAAATAGTGTAGCGCATGAAAGAGTTCTGTTTCATTATCGGTGAACTTCTTAACGATCTTTGCAAAGTTGACATTAACCATGAGTCAAGATGGGTACTAACTCCCCCGCACGTATAGATACGGACAAACAAAGCGAAAGGCCAGTAAACTGCAATTAGCAAAAGGCGATCTTTTCACACCCCTGCAAGCGTTTTTGTCTCCATCCCTTACAGCCCTATGACAGATGATGAGAGAGCGCCTTGTCCATCGAGTTTTAATGCAATCACTCGTACAGTGGAGGGCACTGGCAACCATGTCATTGTTCCCATTTTCTCGATTGGTGTCAATATTGACCATTTGACACCTCCCCACCTCATCCTCACCTCATTGATTAGACGCGAGAACTTGCGGAATGAGAATTATTTGAATCGCACTACGCCTACAGCACTAGTGGCGCAACCAGAGGGTGTCCAGTGCACGAGTGCAGCAAACGCTCAACAACACTCAGCAAACATTGCTAGAACCAACGGAGATGGCTACCGTTCGATTTGGAGACGTTTCTGGAGGATGGCGTTCTGGTGCTGGTACAGCCACTAATGTTAATTGATTTCTATATCGTTTGCACAAACTTTTCGCGCCTCCGGGTGCATTTCCATGTGCACAGTTCCGGGAAATTCTTCCGGAGTAGCTGGAGACCGTAACGCTTAATGTCGACCCTCGTTCCAATAATGTCGCTGTAAACGCAATCAACACTAATGAGAGTACATGTGAACTTTTGCAGACATGCAACGGTCCACTCACGATCTGCCGTGGAGTGGTGTGCTGGGATATCCGGAGGTCCTTTTCCACTTGTGGAGGTATTAAATTAATTGCACATGCCGGGATCTGTGAAGGGGTCTCCATACAAATGGGATGAATGCAAGCGCGGGTGGTAACTAATTTTTGCACCGATTTCCTATCGGTCCGTGGACAACAACATCTGTAACCATGAATTAGTTTCGTGTGTGAACCGGGTGTATCGCCATATATCCGAGTACCGAGTGCGCGCGTGCACTTATCGCAAAGGTGTGTTCACATAATGGTAGGTAGGTGCAAAAATAATCGTATTTCCCGAGTGGAATTTTAAGCTCTGTACAATATTGACATTCTTTAGCGCGAAACGGGGATTTTAATCTGTGAGGAATTTTCCAAAATATTGCTTCATTGCGTTAAATTTCTTCTTTCATAGCCATTCTGGTGGTGGCGGTGGTCTCCGGTTCGTGCTAGTGGACAAGGTGTGAGACATTAATTATTGGTCACTGTGGGTCGCTTCCGGTTTCATGCCTGTAGCTGAGGTGTTCTTTCCCTCGTATCTGTCGGTTCGGAGTTGGTGGTGGTCAACCCATTTAGAATGCCATATGTTGTCCATCGTCTGTCTCGCTGTCGATGCAAGTACGAGTATTGGGGGCTCGGTGGTAGGTGGTTTATTAATAGCTATTTCGCACTCGCTCGCTCGATGGTGGTCTGGTTCGATTGCTGCAAAATGTTGCACCGAAAATTGTTTCCGCTTGTTCTTCCGAATGTTGAAGCGGTGTCCAGTTGATGGGGAATGAAATTTCCATGCTTGTTTTTCTAGGCAAGAAGTATACAATATGAAAATGACAGGACTTGAGTGCAGGTATGAGTATGGATGGACATTTTATGAACATTATTAATTTTTATTCTATTATTGTAGATACCTGAACAAGTTGATAACACTTTGGACTCTTGGAGCTTTATATTGATTAGTTTAGGTTTTTGGGGATATTATTTAGGTCGAAAAGGTTTGCTGGTGCTATGGCTCGGCGTACGGTCTAATACTTAGTAAGCCTTAGATTGCTGTGGATTTTCTGACTGCTTATGAAAAATAAGTGTAGGTTACCATTTTAGTTTTATTTCCAATTATTTTCTTTCGATAAAATCACATACAAAAGGAAACTATGCCTTTACTTCAAAGTGCACTTCGAAATGCATTCGATTCGTTCAACCGTCGGAAGAACCGTCGGGTTATTTGCAAAATAGAACACAGTCACGGTAAAAGAAGTGCCAATTTTCGACCCAAACTCGAAAATTACTCGAGCACCCATTGCGCTTCGTCATGCCACCGGCACGCCATATTGACGTTGCATCGTTGCACTCGACTCACAGCACACATGAGTAATGGGTGTGCGTTTTTGTTTTACATTGTTAAGCTTTTTGTTCGCAGTGTGCAGGGTTGGTTCGTTGATGCGTCGCCACTCTGAATTGGTTGCTGTTATGTTGTTTCTGCTCCACACCACACCACGCCTTGCTCCCAATTTTTGGCACACTCATGGGCGAAAGATCAGACGATCAGGCCCGGGCCGGTTACCGGTTTAGGAAAGGTTAAACAATTGTTTTAGGCAATTTTCCAAATCACCTTTCGGCGGCATTCGGCACACCTTTGGTGAGTGGCGAATTGGAAACACTTTCGGTGATGGTTAAATTGAGTGTAGCAAAAGTGAAATGTACATTCGTGCATTGTTTTATTTCCATGGGGCAGGAGCATGTTTTAAGTGGTTTGAAAAAAGAAAAGAATTTTTTTCGAAGGGGTTTTTATAACAGGGATTAACCAATATTGAAGCAAAGTAAAGATATGTTACAATTAATGTTTACTTTATAGAAGAGTGTGGTATGTTTATTTACAGAAAAATGGCCCTTTATGGTATAATATGTTTACATTGACAGCTTCAAGTAGTTATCCACTCCACAGCTCACCATTCGGATTTAATCGCTTGATAACAAAAAGTCCGCTTAAAATTGCGCGCTCACATTCGACCAGCGTACGTGTTCCAAATATTGCGAATAACATTTTGCGTTTGTGTGTTAATGTTTAACACTTCCACGAACCAGTACGCTCAGTTTTAGGTTTTGCATATGCAATAATGCTGCGCTTTCGCGTGCGCGCGTATTTGTATTTATGGAAGATGGTGGCATTTTATTTTTATGAAATAATAAACATAGCATAAACAACGTTTCGGTTCTCTTTTTCCTGGGTTTCGTATACAAAGGTTTGACGTCATACAATCACACTTGTGTGTTTGTGTTGATGGTGAAACGGTGAATTTTTATGATGGTTGATCTTCATACTGTCGAATCGTGCGGATGCATTTCACCGTTGCGGCACGTGCATGGGAAACGTTTGCATTTTATGTTCAGGACTATCGTATTGTGTCGTTTTTACCTTTCCGCATGTTACCGTGAGGTATGGGTGCTGCCTATAGCTTTATTGAACCAACATGAAATATTTTCACGAAATGTCGTGCTTTTGTGAAGCGTTTATTATTTTTTATGAATTTCGTTCTGTTTATGAGGTATGCTGCAGTGGTTGTGTAAAATAATTGAAATGGTTTACGAACATAATGTTTTAGTATTGTGATAGTACAGCTTTTAATAATAAGCAAGTGAAGATAAGAGAAAATGAAAAATAGTTTCAGATATGTGTTTTCTGGATTCAGTTCTTGGTTCATTCGTAGGATTTGCAAGCTTCTTTTTTATTTTACTGAAGATGAAATTATCGGTATTTTGAATAAATAATAAATAGCAAGATATAATATAAAAGAGAAAATAATATCCCAAACTCACTACAATTTTCATAAAAAAATAGTATGGGAAAAGGGGAAATATGTTTTCGCTTCAGTTGCCGTTTTTTTGTTGTTGTGTTTGATCCTGCTTACACTCATCAGACGCGTGGTAGCATAAACACTCATTAAGTATTGAGCGTTTGCTGTACGTTGGTATTAAAAGGTGGGTTTGTTTGGGTCTGTTTGAAGCTGGGTTTAAAACAAAACTAGGCAAAACATACACATTTCCCTCTTTTCGCAACACGAAAAGCAAGTGAAGGAAGACCGTTGCGTTGCGTTGCGAATGTTGGACCGATAGGGTGGTTATGTTTTCCATTCGCAGCATACCGGCTGTTGGCGTTGGGGGTATGGACTGTTGGTTGGCTATTTTATGCACAAGCACAAAACCAACTGAAGCACACGGTGACCACATCAAACGGACACGTTGCCTGGGAGGCTATATTTTGTTAATATAACGTAAATTATGCGTTTTTTTAAATCACTCGTGGAATAAAAACTCTATACCGTGCGGCATTTGGCTTGATGAAGTAAATTTATGAATTTAAACAAGAGCTTCTCTTGCTGTTAATAAAGCATATTTGTATGTGGCTTGGTAGGTTATTAATTATGTTTGATTAAAACCTAAGTAAACTCCCTGTATAGTAATAGTACACTTCGCATTAAGTGTGCCCTTTTGTGTTTATTGTAGGGGAAGGCAATGGAAAAAAGTTAACGTAATTCTAAAACAACACGATCCCTTTTGTTCGCATTTAAAAAGTTCAACAATAAACACAATGGCGCACTGCCCAACAAATCGCACAATTCTTGCTTGCCGAACAATTATCCTTTTTGTTCGAAGCGCATAAATAGGCATCCCTGGACGTGGTTGGTGGTTTTTATCTGGGTGGTCGCTTTTGTAGGCGAAAACTATTTTCGCACATTCCAATCACGAACTATTTTTCCAGCACATTGAACCAAAATTGGGTCGGAAAATTTCAACCTCAATCAGCGAAAAAAAAAAGCGAACCTCATCATCGTAAGCTACGTGTACATTTATCGTGCATTGAGCAGCGGATAATTAACGGAGTGGCCGCTATTTATCAGACTCGCAAATAATGGCGTTGAGGTTTGTTGCTTTTTTTTGCAAATGAAATTTAAAAAAAAGAAGGGAATAACGATTCATTCATTTATTCATTTCGGTAGTTCGCTACGGTACGGAAATGGTTAATGGTTTTTATTCGCATTTTCCCGCCCTACTTTTTCGATCGCCCACTGCTGGAGCACGATAGGCGAACGTACGAGATCGACACAGACTGCGCACCCGATATGCGGATAGGGATGGGATATCATGCGTCAAAATTAATCGTACCGTTGGGATGGTTTTGTTCTGTACTTTTTCTAATGCAAAAACCTCCCGGATATTATATCATTATCACTATCTCCATTTCATAATTAGCATTTGCGAATCTTATCGGCAAATTGGACCAGTGTCAATCCTATTGTTGCTATTTTTCGGCCTTTTGGGGCAACACTAATTTTCCGGTCAGGTTCCCTTTTTACACGATAATAATTCTTCGCGTTATAATGCGGCATGATGCCAGGGCAAGCGAGTCCGACACTGGGTGTGTGTGTGTTTTTTTTTAAGTTGGAAATCCGAAACGCCGTAAAAGTTCCCCAACCAAGCAAGCCACAGACCAATAAAACACACAGTCGGGAAAAAGAGTGACGGTGAGGCAGCACAAATTCAGACTTTTGCAAAACGTGTCCACACAACAGTGGCCGACCCAACTGAAAACCGACATCACCACAGACGATCCCCGTTATACGCAGACAGCCAGCAGCGACTCGTCGGTTTCGGGTGACTCATTATACTGTTTCCGTTCGGCGGCACAGGGTACGGACTCATGTCCGGTTCGTATCAAGAAGCTATCATATGTTCAACCCCTTCAGAGAATGAAACGTGGGGGGTGAAGCAGTAAGGTGCAAAAGCAACTACCGGGACTTCATTCCGTCATTTGTTCCGTTTCGATTCGCTTTCATTCGCTTGCGGAAAAATTATGCACCAGAGCGGTGTATTATTTGGCGTAACCCTCGCTGCCTTCTTTATCTCGGTCGGTTAACGTGCGTTTTTGTTGAACCGGATCCGGATCGGTCGAGTTTTCGGACTGTTTGGCGTGTGCCCCAAAACGTGGTACGAGAGAAGAAACAGACGTCTAAAGGAAAGGCAAATGTAA
>KI423145.1:0-11035 GCA_000473375.1 Anopheles culicifacies | reverse complement strand
GAAATCCGAAACGCCGTAAAAGTTCCCCAACCAAGCAAGCCACAGACCAATAAAACACACAGCCGGAAAAAAGAGTGACGGTGAGGCAGCACAAATTCAGACTTTTGCAAAACGTGTCCACACAACAGTGGCCGACCCAACTGAAAACCGACATCACCACAGACGATCCCCGTTATACTCAGACAGCCAGCAGCGACTCGTCGGTTTCGGGTGACTCATTATACTGTTTCCGTTCGGCGGCACAGGGTACGGACTCATGTCCGGTTCGTATCAAGAAGCTATCATATGTTCAACCCCTTCAGAGAATGAAACGTGGGAGGCGAAGCAGTAAGGTGCAAAAGCAACTACCGGGACTTCATTCCGTCATTTGTTCCGTTTCGATTCGCTTTCATTCGCTTGCGGAAAAATTATGCACCAGAGCGGTGTATTATTTGGCGTAACCCTCGCTGCCTTCTTTATCTCGGTCGGCTATCGTGCGTTTTTGTTGAACCGGATCCGGATCGGTCGAGTTTTTCGGACTGTTTGGCGTGTGCCCCAAAACGTGGTACGAGAGAAGAAACAGACGTCTAAAGGAAAGGCAAATGTAAAACCAAAAAAAAAAATACAGAGAGTACGAAGCTTTACAAAACCGCAAAATTATATGGCACGGCGGTACTGCTGTTACTGCAGCATGAAGTTTTTCGGCTGCTTTATTTTATTGGCGCACTCTTGGTGGTTTGTTTTTCGCTTAGGGGATGGTTTATGAGTAGACCATTTTGTTTTCCCTTCTCCCCTTTTCTGGCCGGACGGATAACTTTTCACCCAAGGACTCCAGATTGGACTTGCAATTTAGAAGTTCCTACTTGTTGAGATTATCCATTTCATTCTAATTTGATCCAAACGATCTGTTTTGCGTTTTTTAATGGTTTCCTCGCAATCCAATCCTTTACCGTTGGTAGTGAGATGAAAATTATACTACAGAGTTTGGCGTGCTCTATACACGTCCCAACCCTCTGTCTGCTCTTCAGTTTGGCTAGAGTAAACAGCGTACAAAATTATACGCTTACTCGGTCGAAAGCGTTTTACGATCGTCAAACGAGCGAGATGAGGAAACGATGGATTATGGTGTTTTATTTTTTTCGCTTTCGCTGCATAGCACCGTCCTATGCACAAATTTCATACCTAAACCTCATCAAACACACACTCGGCATCGTACATCATGCCGTTTTGATTTTTATTCCTATCTTCTTTTCTTTCGTTGCATCGCTAGTCACTAATTATGCTGCCATGTTGCCCTCCTAGCGATGTGGTGCAACGTGTGCTGAAGGTTAAATTTGCAAAACGCTCAAACTTGCCAAAGGACGACGTCTAGACAGATATTTCCTACATTCGTGTCGATAGGATGGAAATTAAGGGGCGAGGACAAGATTGAGGAAAAAGAAAATGAAATGAGGGAAAGCGACCACGCGCGCTACCATATGATTATTTCTGCACAAAGGTCGAAATAGAAGCAAATAAATTAGGAAGGCGTTTTTTGGCTCTATATTCTCCTCCATTGCTACTCCCTTTTTGGGGAGCTTCAACCCTCACCATTGTTTTAGGTCTACTTTTGGTGGAGAAGGTTCAGTTAGTAATAGGGTATGTTCCGCGAGGGTCAACGGGTTCGAAATTTGCCACGCTGACGCGACCACTGCCAATCATTTCGCGTTTTGCCAAAAGGCCGATGGGAGTTTTGCGTTTCAGGCGCAGTTAATGATGACTTTACAACTAGCCGCATTGTTTTTGATTGGTGTTTATTTGATTGAACACAGTGGATGATGGATGATTAACTTTCTTTCGGATTGTGGAGTTGGAGGGTGATTATTATGTGATTTTATGTTTCTATTTAATGTTGGGTACAATTTAAGAGTTTTGGTATTAGTAGCTTCATTAGTAAGTTTTTTTTTATTATGGGTTTCGAGTTTCATTTGGAAAGAGAATTACTCTAAAACATTCATTTTCAATTCTAACTCGGTCAATGGAACATGGTTTCTCTGTTAGCATAATAAGTTAATTTTAAATTTCTGATGGAAATTTCCTGCATTAAGAAACAAAAGAAGGATGATTATATCACAGACCCATATTGTTTGTGCCATAGAACCGCATGCGTATCCTTTGATATCTTCTCACGTGCAACCAATTTATCGACACTATATGAATTAGAATTCAATCCCCGTATTCCGCTCCTGCTATTGCTTCTCTTACGCATATCCATTGCGTGGAATTAGATTATCAGCAGTTTGCGCGGTGGCATATCGGTATCGGTGCATGAAATCATCTCACTTTGTTCGCCAAACACCACGCGTGCTCCGTTATCGTTCAAGCGTGAACAACGTTCGAACGCCTTTATGCTAATTTATGCTGGTATCGAGTAACGCTTCCACGATAACAATGCAAGCAAAGAGGGGAATGATTTCCTTATTCATATATCTTCCACTTTTTGTTTGCTTGCATCCCGGAAGGAAAACGGTTACATGCGCGGGGTTTTAAAGACTTTGAACCGTTCCTGGGTTTTGGGTGCAATAAGTCAATAGAATATGCCCCTTCTATGGGCGCTTTAATCATAAACGGAAATCTGCTGGTAGAACGGTTGTTTTGTGGTGCTGAAAATTCGCAGTCGCTGCTTTTGGAAGCGCCACTTCTAATCCGCAAAGGCACGGTGTTTTGTGCTATAAACACAGACTTCCGTTTGGTGTTCAAAGATGGGAACCTTCCGTTTGCTCTGCTCCCTAAGCGAAACGCGAAGGGAATGGATAGAAATAAATTCGTAATGATCACCACCAAAGGCACACGCCGTGCCGTGTTCGATTCGCGGCCCAAACATAATCGATGACACTTGGTGCAAAGAACGCTGCACGAAAGTATTACGCTTTTATTTATCTTTGCTTTATGCATCGATACCTTTACTTCGCGGCATGCTTCGGTGGCCACGAACTGGACAGAATCGGCAGCGTAATACTCTGCGACATCCCGGTTGGTGCTCTTTTCGTTCATCCACGAAGATCCAAAGCTATGCCCCGGATGTAAGGGGTGAAGCAAACCAGGAACGCAGCATGTACGTGCACCAAACTTTATCACCCGAGACAACTTCATCGTGAATGAAACCATTCGGGGGATGGAGAAGAACAACGTAAAGGCCTGCAAAGGTACACCGGTGGCATGAAAAATCATTGCCTCTTCATCTTCCTGCACAGTGCTTGATGGGACGCCCTCGGGAAGGTGGGGAAGATTCGGTACTTTTCTGCATTATTTCCTTTGTACTTCATGTTCACCTGTTCGCTGGTGGCTGATGCTTCGATAAACCGGTTGATGGAGAATGATCGCATCGCATGTGTGCGATCCGGGAGGCACACGTACCGATTGCAGTGCGCTGGTATGGAGAGCCGACCTGGAAGAGTACTTGATTTTCGGACGATGTCCAATCTCAACAAGGGATTGGGTATTTAAAGTACGCGAAAGGTGGGGGTAATGAAGGGAAAAACATAGCTCCACAAGTTCAACATGGACAACGTTGTCTGATAGCGTACAGGTGCTTGTGTTGTTCTTGGTCGTTATCGAGGTTTGGACAGAGTGAAAGTCCCGCTACAGTTAAGATCACACAAATCGACAGGAATCTTTTGGATCTTTCACTGTTGAGGTTGTCAACTTGTATAACAATAATTTTGAGCTGAATTTATTATTCTTTTCCCTAACTATCTTAACAAACTTTTTGAGAATACTAATGTATTTTTCTTCGACAAAATTTATATAGATCTCACTATTTATCTTACAAATCTTCATCTATGATCTCTACGTAATGCATCGTCCACGACTGTAATTACTGCATTTGGCGTAACGACAAAGATACCGCTTCCGCTGCTTGTTGGCTTCCGCACCGGGTGCTGTTCGTTAGTTCACAATCCATTTCCCCTCGCCAAACAACGAAACGGGCCACGTTTTAACGTCCGGTATCAGTAAGGGCACATACCACCGTGCAATAAACGCGATAGAACGAAGAACACACCTTTGGCGCATTTGCTAGTTGCTACGGCCAACCGGAGGACTTGCCACTGTTCGGAACAGTCCGTACGTCCGGTTCGAACGGTGGTCGAAAAGTTGTTGTTCGGTGTGAGTTTTCCAAAATAGGGTGTGTAGTTTTTCCATCCCCATTTTCTCATCCATTCACTAGGGCGCATTGATAACAACAGCATTCTACGATGCCATATATGGAGCCATCGGTGAAAGGGTCTTTGTTTTCCTTCGCACCAATAGCACGGGAAAAACTATGTCGGCGTGGGTTCAAACTTGCCTTGCCAAAAGGCGTATTTGCGCCTTTCACTGTTTTTTTTTTCTTCTCAATTTTGAAAACAAAACGTGTGGACAATGTGGGTGGAAAAATAGGGGCAAAAGCACAAGCTCTAGTTTGAGAACGTCGCGTCGAATGGAGAGTAAAACCAAAACAAAGAATGAAGCTTTGATAAGGAACACGGCCATTCCTGCAATCGAATTCGGTCCAGTCCAGCGGCTTAGTTTCGGAAGTGTACCCCGTTGTCAATAGGTGGGAAAATCGAATGGATTAGTTTTTATTTCTAGACGTTTTTGGGTCGTCGTACATAGTGCAAGTTTCGTTGCTTAATCTACATTATGGCCGTATTATATTGGAAGCTCGTTTTGCTTTCCATTCACTAGCAAACGCCAACACAGGAAGTCTGGTGACTTTCGCGGCCCATTCGGATTTGGCTTCTATTATGCGGGAAAATGCACTCCACCCAACTCCCTCTTTTTCGTTGTCTGAATGGAAAATAAGCTCTCCAGTGTGCGAAATTCGCTTCAGTGTTTGGGTTGTGCATTTGAGTGGAAAATGGAAAAGTGAATGGAACGGAGTTGCATCGATGATGCTGTCTTTCTGTGTGTGTCAGTGAGCTTTGGCTCGTGCTGTCCAGGATCGGAATGGTGGGATGTTATCGATGTGATAGAAAATTGCGTTTTTCAACGTGGCTTGTTGCTTTTTCGTCCGGCCGCTTTCGTGTGTATCGGGCATGATCAAAAAAGTCATTTTCCAATTCGCGGATGATCAAAGCGAGCATGTTTTTTTGTCGTTTTAGTACTAGATCACATCCGGTTTTTGTCTCCTTCTCTCCCATCGTTGAAAAGAAGAGGGCGAGTATTTTTTCAACGACACTAAAGTGACAATATTTTAGCAGATCTGTCTGTCAAAGCAAAGTGACAGCTGGCCCCGGTAGCGACGCTAAGCTGCCAGACGTTTCGTGGGCTTTTTGGCTTTTTACTGGCTGGCATGTTGTGCCTATTTCCATTTTACCTTCCCTCCCAAAAACCCCTGGATGCTGATGCTGGGGTAATTCCATGTAACGACAACGGTAGTGTGACGTTTTACACCATTTGTTTGCAATGTACGGTGCCGTGGTGTTTGTTTTTTTGCTGTCGATGAATGTTTATTGCATTGCGCTGCACAGCTGCAGAGAATTGATTTTTGCTTGTCTGATTTCGGACTGTTTGCATCGTATCATGTTGGGTTCGTTAGCGTCATTTCGTAACTGCGCAATCGATCGATTGATTAGGATAATGTTTTTTTCGAGAAACGAATAGATTGATGTTTTGTTTTGTGACGGTTGAGTGAAGTACTGCATCCAATTTTGAAAATGATATGATGCAAAGTGGAACGTCTAATTAAGAGACGAGACATTCGTTTATGTTTTTCTAGCTATTGGTTTCAAAAAAGAGTCTCAAAAGTTATGTAATAAATAATATAAATTTCGTATAAATTTGATATCTATCTATTTCCTTCGAATACAAAAAATATATTTCTGAAATGTATTCATTTTCATGTGTCTATTACGCAAATTACTTCAATCAACCGTACTAATAAAAAAAAAATCCGGAAGACATTCATGATTAGTGATCAATTACAGTGTTCTATGTTTGCGTGCTGAACATCCATTCCACCATTGCAAATAGCCAAAAAGCATGCCAAAAATAATGTTGGCAATTTCACAACTTTGGCCTGTGAGAACATCCCCAATTTTGATACATTTCACCCTTGACAGATGGCGTCAGAAAAACACACAACCCTGCAGAACACATTTATCGCGTGCGGTCGGCGTTGACTTCCGGTGAAATTTGTTCGCAATTTCATTGTACGGTTAACAAAGAATGAAGCGGTTTGTCTAAAGAATTCACCCCGCAATGTTCCCGCTCATCATCCAGGACCTGTTAACAAACGATTGCCATTAAAAGCAAAACTTTACGAATGGAAAAGGAGAGAAAAACAAAAACCAAACGGTTAAAGATCAAAGATGAAACGTTGCTTGCGCCTAGACATGAAGCAGACCCGAGACACATGGCGCCAACGGTTAAGTTCTCAAGCCCGTTGGTCGACGTTCTTACTGTCGGCGTCAAGTATAAGTCTTATCGGTGTAATTAAATCATACTGCTGCGCTGCTGGTGTGCCCATCAACTTCCCGTGAATCGATTCAATTTTTATTGCATTCTCGCCTTCTACTGAGGATGAGGGAAAATCCGCTTTTCCTCGATAGACATCGGAAGAGAGAGAGAGAGTAAAAAATACAACAGTAACGACGACTAGTTTATTCACATTCAGAACGTGTCTTCGTTCCATGGCAAAAATTGGAATTTGCTTTTACCGTGGTTGGGTTGTGGCACTCGCGCTTAGATTACTATCGGAAGGAAATTTACCTCACACTTGAATGTGTGTAGTTTTTTTTCATAAAGGAAAATGTTTTTGTGTGGACCCTATGGTAGAACTAACTGCGGTGTAATTATTCTGATTATGCAAATTGTTTGAGGAAAATGAAGCTTGTTTTCTACCCTTAATCGTTTTTCCTACTATTTATTCCTTACATTTGGGAGAGTGGTTTCCATTTTTTGTTTTATTTCAACAGTCAATTCATTCGTTAACGATGCTACACACATCCTTCATAAATCATACCAACATCGCACATAAATCCTGTCACAGACATTCGGTCGTATGATGTGCGCATCCAAAAAGAGTTATGGCTTCCAAAAATTTAGTTTAATCTGCACATAGATGCACAAGCTCAGAGAGACAAAAAAAGCAGAAAAAATATAAACAAAACTTTTACCCCAACAGTTGCAATGCGATGCAAAAATAAAAGCACTAAAAGGCACTAAAAAGCGTCAGTTTTCCCTGCCCATCAAAAACGGATGATATGAAAGCAAACCTCGAATTGTTTATTTTTTTGTATTCTTAGCTCCATCCACAAGCTTCTCTAACTAGACCGGATGATAGGAACGCGAATCGAACATGTGACTGACGGATTTATGGTGTGATAATCCTTCTGTTGCTAGGTCTTGTTGTTTCTGCCTTCGGTGGAAAGCTTTACGGGCCTGGTGGGATGTGTTTTTTAGTGGCCATGTTTACGGTTTATGCTTTGCATGCGACTCCACGCCGTTGTTGTTGATATGCCAATGTTGAACCTTTTCTCGATTGTAAGGACCATTGTTAGGACTCGGTTGTCACAATTTTTGGGTTTTGGTAAGTATATTTTTTTTGGTTTGTGCTGAAATGTCATTGAATAAGTGGCGAATAAATCATTGTTACTGTTTTTTGGGCTTGGGAGTATAGCTTTGAGTTTGTAGAGTTCCTGAACAGTATCCAAATGACTAACACAGGCCGCAAAGGATACATGAACAGTCATTTGAAATACCTATGGTGTCTTTGACAAGGTATTCCATCTCTGGAGACTTTCGTTTGGTGCTGAAGTTCTAGCTAATTCACTAGCTTTTTGCAAGGAAAATACCTAACATCTCAAAGCGTTGGCAGCAAACATCACTTGACGCTTATCGTGGTATAATCCAGCTGTCATTTCCGGTGTGTACGCAAGTCTTCAGGAATGCGACATTGATTGGAAAGCGTAGGGAATGTTTTCCCTCCACCAATCAAGCGTAAAACGCAAATCGAACACTAAAGTGAGCCTCCATGAGTGAAGCTATCTGACGTTTGAGATCTTGTAAAACAATTTTATTGCTTGCGACTTGCCAACTGCACGCATCGTTCGAAGTGTAGGGAATGAAATGGGATTATTCCTTTCGATTGCTGTGGACTAAGGTCTAAAGGAGAAGTCAAGAGAGTAGTTCACTATTGTGGGATCTAATGCACCTTGCACGAAACGAATGTGCATGTTGGGACGTTTTTTTTTCTACCTTTCGCTTTCGATGCCAGTACCTGGTCTGAAGTTCTTGCGTACTGATGGTAGTTGATGGACACAGTGTACGTGTACGAACCTTCTCTTATTCCTCAGGGAATAAATCAAGATACTTTGCAGTCTGAAAAGGGGTTGAGATCTTTCGGGACTTTTTGTCCCACCGCAAAAAAACAACTCACCGTAATGGAAGAAAGTTATTAAGCGAACAAGTTCATCGATGGCAAGGTGAACCAATGCGTAAGTTTTTGCATTAAACCGGGCAGATTTTGAAACGTCGAAGTGCATCAACTTTCAGACCTTTCTTTCGCATGGGTTGGTTGCAGCGGCTGAGTCGGTTCCGCTGGGGATGAATGGAACATCTCAGGAAGAGGGAAATAACTCACCAAAATTATGAATGAAGAAGCGATCGTGACTTTCCTGCTGGCCGTGTTGAAGGATCACTTGAGAGCGATGGGACGGGAGCGTTATATTCTGGCGAAGTTGGCGTTTAAGGTTCCTTAAAAGTTTTCCCCTGTGTATTCAGGTGCGGGAAGTTTCTGACCGGTTTTGTGGAAAGTTATGCTGAGCATTATATGATTTATTTTTTTCTTCCAAACTGTGCATCCTTCTCCGGTGTTGGGTGGAAGATGAAAGCATATTTTAACCGTAGAATGTCGAGCCAGTTTCTCGAGCAAACACCCATCCCGGACACGTCGTGTGTAAGTGAGTGAGTTGGTTTGGAATTATAATTTAGTTTCGCCATAGTGCAAAGTGACGGCCGCGATGACGGCCAAACACTTGGAGCAAGGGTGCTTTGGGTAACAGTGGAGAATTGAGTGAAAGTTGATTCACGGTCGGTGGGGTGCTATGGAGATGAATTATTCCCTACCAGAATGGCAACAAAAACGAAGTACCTGGCTGGGATTAAAGCGTCTTGTGTTAGTGACGAACGAACGTCATGGTGATGGAGTGAAAGGTAATTTTTCATTGGTTTGAAACGGTGTAGAATAAGTTTGCTAAATGGTGTGGGCATTTTGGTAGCATTTGCAGGCGTTTGTGTATGCAGTTTTGCAACAGTAGACTAGCTGATTATAATTCTGTCAGTTTATTTTTGTGATCGGTTGATGAAATAGTTCTTGAATGATGTCCATTCGGTGTATGAAAATGGTTGAGTAGCAGGTTGTTATTCTGACGCATTAAGAAGTAACGTCTCAGTCAGTCAGTAAAGAGAAAGGAAAATTCTGTTACCAAAGCGGCTTACTACATTTCACTAATGGATTGCTTTATTATTCCTCAACATCTAGTTTTGGTAAGACGACAAAATGTTGTGTCTTTACATGCTTTTGTTTCTGTTCGTAAAGATGAAAAATAAGAAGTATGAAGTACAGAAAAATCTCAGTATCTGCCGTAAACTTCTGGGATTACTTCCTGTCTTTTTTTTACATTAACCTGTCTCCCTTTCCATCGTCATTTTTGTCAGTTTGTGTGCTCGTTTGGGGATTTAGTGTGGCATCTCCATGAATTAAGTATGAATCCATCTACCGAAAGCAGCGTCGGCACCGGAAGTGCAGACAAACCATAAGAACCTGGCATCTTATTTAAATTCTTGCGTTACTACACAACGCGTAAGAGAGTATTTTTCGCAGGACGCGGCGGTAGCATCCTGAAGGCAAAGGTACAAGTGAGCATGTTATTTAATTTGGTTGCGCCCTGCGACCATCCGAAGGTGGCGTAAAACAACGGTTGACTTTTCCAAACGCTGGATCCACCGTGGAAAGCGACCATAGAAGGTGAAGAAAAAGTGTCTGCGCCTTTGTAGCTGCTGCTTGCTGCCTAACGGTGTCCATTTAATAAGGCTATGGCTTTGGGGTGAAGACATGTTAAGGGAGCATGCGAAAGGTATGCAAAAAATAAACACACCCTGCTATCAGAGCGCAGGGAATGGTCGTTCATGCTCCGAGCTATGTTTACACATGTTTTCATGACAAATAGAAGTCTTATTAAATCGTTGTTGCAATGCGCCAACCAAATGGTTCCTTTCGACTTCAAAGAATGCTGCTAAATGGGAAGAGGGATTTCGGGGAGGGTTTTTTTCATGCAAAGGGAAAGGTGCGGTTAGTAAATAAAGGTGAAACATTTACGAGAAAATTTTGCGCGCGATAAACAAATAGATTCTGGTGTAGAACCAGGTGAACACAACCCTGTGCCCGGGAGGCGAATAAACACAAAGCGCCCAACCGTTGTCGGCGTCGTTGGCTTCAAGCGAGAGTGTAAAATGAATTTCCAATTTTATTCACAACCAACATGAAGCAGGAAGTCCCCAAGAGCACATTTTGCATAGGATTTTTTGTTTGTTTTAAATATAGTGTCCTTTAGAGGCACATTTATACTGCTTCTAGGCGAACGGCAATTTCAAGGGTCTGGATATGGGTATGTGAAGAAATTTACATACAAACCAATCGTTTGTTACTGTAACTCCATGTTGAAGTGCTATGCAACGTAATATTGTTTTAAATTGCATGTTTGATGTATGTTAAAATAAAGTAAAACATTTTACTTAACGATAACACTAAAATTCAACACCAAACAGAATTTAGTTAGGAAATTATTTGTACCGTTTTCATTATTTTCTCTCCTATTTACACTTTAACCTCTCCCACTCTGGTTTTGCGTCCATTTACCCAATAAAGTTCTTTAAACAGGACTCAATTACTCATACCACCATTTATCGGGTGAGACACCAAACACTTAAACAGATTGATTTGCAGCGATTTCTCACACCAACATCTTTGCGTACGATTCACCCCCATGAAGATAAACCTCAAAGCCATACAACACTTTTACACTGTAGACGT
>AXCM01002423.1:0-30471 GCA_000473375.1 Anopheles culicifacies | reverse complement strand
TCCCAACACATGTTTCTGGCTGACCGATTACAACTCTCGCGTTTAAATTTAACTCCGCTTCATTGGCCAGCTCACAACGTTACCGTATCGTCGTTCAGTTATTGCTAAATCGTTTACCAAAATGTTTACGTTGATGAAAATGGACACTGCTGCTAATGCGATCGATTTAGTGTAGCGAACGTATGCAAATTGTTTACTTTCATCAATAGCATCACCGGTACAGCCTCGCCAGATGACAGATGAGAAGCGCCTTCTCGACACATTCCTGCTTCGGAACATGTGCTTCGTGAAGTGCATTAAATGGTTTACAGTTTGATGTATTTGCATACCAGATTGACATATATTTCGGTGGGGCTTTTTGGTCAACCATATTTGTGGATGATGCTCTGTTTTGGTTGATTGAGCCTAACAGCAAATAAAAGTGATGGAAGATTGCTGCAACTACACACCGTTTGCCAACAAATGGTGACAAAACCATCAAAAGCGAGGAAGTCAATTTCCGTTCACCATATCGGGTGTCTCGGAAGCGAATGCTCACAAAATGGAAATGATGGTCACATTCGGTGTTCAATTTAATTCCACCATTGGGCGAGAGTGGAAGCGATCGAAGTTCAAGACGCTCAATGGACAGGACATTCAGGGTTTTTAGCACAATGTGGGTCATCTATTTCGAGAGCCTGTTACTAAAACGCCACTGAAAGGTCAATTCTCTTTTCTCCCTTTCTTCCCCGTTGATAGCAAGCGAAATACCGAGACAGTGGAAGTGTTGATTGCATCTGGTGTTGATTGCGGACCCGTGCTGTGCCAGCTGGTGAGGTTTATTTGCTTTCTATTTTGTTTTATGGCAGCGATTTATTTATTGCAAGCAGCGTTTTTTCCTTCTATTCATCGCAACCAAGCTGTCAAGAGCGGTTTAATCAAATTCATGCCCGATGCTTAACCGCGAATTTTGAAGGCACGTCTGTAATTGTAGGAATAATTTTGGTGAGACCTGTTTTTGTTTTTATGATCAGAACCACACAAAGACATCCAACGCTGCTGGTAGTCATAATTAATTTTTGAAACCTTTTTATTAACAAAAACAAAACAAAAAACACATGGCCTGAACAAGCTGTAGGCACTATTGTCACTGTGAGCGTAAGATGGGTTGGATGGGATGCAAAAATCTAATTAAAAATTTGTTTTCAACCTTTTTTTTGGATTTTGGGCTGCTTGTCAAAGTCAAGCAGGTAATCGATGGCGCCTGTGCTGAGATTAATATCTTTGTGTTACGTTGAAGGCTTAATTAAAATCGGTTGTGAGTGGTGAGATGCAATTAGCCACCAATAATGAGAAAAGCAGCACCAGATGTCTGATAATGTTTTGTAATGAGAATCAACCCTTAAATTGGTTTTCTTAAATATGAATTTAAAAGAAAATGGTAAAGAATCATTAAAATAATTCAAATTATATTTAAAAGCAAACAAAAAATTGCCTGAAATGCTTTTTTTCTCATTACTAATGGCGACACCATCCAATCAATTGCAGCTGCTGCGGTTAAAATGATTGGCTGGTTATTTAATCCCACTCACAAATCTCACTCACCATGCGGCACACCATAAAACCATGATTTTTCGCGGTTGACATTTGTCCTCACAGTACCGTGGCCAGAAAAGCCAGAAAGTAATTGGTTCAGCAACCACCTGTGACTACCGCAAAGCCCGAATGAGTTCGGAGATGTTTCGTCGATGAAAAATAGCCCTGCCTGAATGGTTGAATTGTTTCACACATTAATTTTCCCGCGTTACAAAACTTACATTGTTGAGCATGAAAAAGTATTTTTCGAGAAAAAAGGTATAACATGATCCACATCTGCACATGTTCCTTCAACGCGTTCTTCTAGCAAATCCGGGAAAGTTTGCATACGAGTGAAGGTAATAAAATTTTAAACTAACCCCTTTCTTCAGTGCCGTCGTACGTTAGCGCTTCTGCACGTGGCAAACCTCCGTGCTCAGCTCAGCTTGCTTGTAAAAGTTCTCACCCACCCTGTTTGCTATCATAGCCACAGGCGTTGATAGTGGTGCTACACACTACAAACAGATAAATTCCAGAACGCGCTCGATAAACATTGCGCCTGCACTGGAGTCAATAAAACTCTAACCGCTCTTCACACAGCACAACGTAAGGTGGCTCCTAAATCATCGACAAGGCGGCAAGGTAAAGTCAAGCGACCTAAAAATAGCTTGCTTCACCCCACACAGCATCATGCATCCGGGGAGGTGGTGAACGACTTGGCGCTCACTTATCATAAAACCCTTCCTTTTTTTTCTACACCAAAAAGCCATCTAGAACATTTGGCAGCGCTTCTGTTTAATGTTTGCGCACTCGCATTGGGTAAGATTTTTCCATGTGAGCAACAGGGCGAGATAAAGCAATAGTTTCCGGTTTAGCCGTTGCTTTACCCCCGTTTTTATGCAAATTAGGGGTTCGCTTACGCTACGCTTGCTGCTTGGGTGTAAATATTCTAAACAATTTCGGGTGTTTCGGGGGTGTATCGATTAGTGGCAAGCACATTATACACCTCTCTGGGAGGTATATGGTAGTGGAGCAAACAATGGAGAGAATGTTTGCCAACCAAACATTGCAACATGTAGAGCACGGAGGGGCAGTGGTCGGCAAACTGCTTGGAACAAAGATAATAAACGTTAGAAAAGGTGGATTATTAACCAGCTTTTGAAATTTGAAAATTACACTGAATCATTACCAAATAATTTGAGACTAAATTTAACATTTGAATATTAAGTTGTTTAGTAAAAAATACAAGTTTCTTGAATAATATTTTTAAATGTCATGTATTATCTAAATCAACAATAATATCAAAACATAAATTAAAAATATTTTATATTTGGAGTAAAACATCAAAAACAACAGTTACAATTAGAGTTGTGACCAACTATCTCTTTTATATGAGCTGGGCTGATTGAATTCCTGTGAGTTGCTTTGCCGCTCATTGCGCATCGCTTTTTACTTAATATCTTTTTTTTTTTAATATCATCGACTGGCAATTGATAAGAATGCATTTAAGTTCTTATAATCTTTAACCTATTTTCTAGTAATCGTCTGATGTCTGTCCTAAGGTCCATCCTAAAGTCCTATCCCCGCCATCTGATCTCAAGTGCTTACAGTTCTCATCCAATATTTCCTACAATGTATACAATTTTTACGACTCTTCCCATGCTACAATTGATGACACTTTGCCGACCACTGCACTGTGAAAATAAGAAAAGGGTCACAGAACGATTTCTTCTTCCGGGCACCATTCCCCCCAGCCCGGGCAAAGATCATTCGTTACGACTCATTTGCAATCATAATCCGCAAACGATTATATCCGTCGTATCGTGACGCAAATCCCGTCCAACCCCCTACTGCCCCCACCCCAGCACGAGCCGTATGCATTCCGGCATTCCACAAAAAGGGTTCAGGGTTATTTTATGGCACATCGTAAAACGCGAGATCAATATTTGAAACGGCACACGGTTCTGGGCTAGGATGCATCGTAAAACTGGAGATGCTAGAGTATGGCCAGAAACGCGCACTTGTTGCGCCACGACCCACTTGATGTGGATTAATAACGGATAATTGACCATGGTGCCGGATCATCGGTGGATGATCACGTTGTAGCTAAATTTGCATCCCAATTGCTCGCCCCGATGGATCCACGTTACAGCAACATTTAATGGTGGCCTTTTCCCAGTACACTTTGTAGCGATTATTAGGTGCAAAAGGATAGCAGCGGATCAATGCGGACGATACTGATCATGACTTTGATACTTTAACCTGGGGAAATAGTGCTCGTGCTAAAAACAATCCATATGTGTGCTGCTGCTTGTTGGTTTTTTTTTGCCTCCCATTCTCAATGTACATTTACTTTGCGTTATTAATCATCGTCGTCGAGACTTTGAGCCAGACGGCTCCGTACGATGAATGATTGTCGCGTACGAGTTCAACACCATCCGGATTATATCTCCAGCGTCACGTAATAGCCGGTGGTGGCATCACCACAAGAACCGCATCATGTCACAAATTAACTAATTGGCCAGTGGTATCTTGCACACCGAAGCAGATAAAAAGCGCAACCAGAAGTGACACGAGAATGATCGAGCATGAAGAGGGAGCCATCGCAGACAAGCCACACACTGACATACGCGTATGGAGTACGACGTCTGTTTTGCTGGACATTGATGTGGAGGCAAGATTCTGCCAAGTAATCCACCGTCCTGCAGCTGATGATTAATGATTCGATAGTGTAGTCTCCATCTTACTCATTCATCGCTCACCATGGTGAGATCGTACCATCTCACTGCTCATCTCACAAATTCGCTTCATGGTAATTCAAAGCCAGCAGGGACGACCACCGGACAGTGGTTAGGTGCTTTCACTGTGTGGCGCTTCAAATTTGTGTCATCTGGCTTCACACCACCCTGACGGCTCTTTCGTAAAAAGGGCAACACTTTGTCACCCTTTGGGTATCCCTTAATTTAATGGCCATCCTCATCCATCTTTGGGGCCAATTTCGCGCACACTGGACGCCTTACATTGGTGGATAATTTTTGCACTTTCTTTGGCGTGCTTCATTCCTTCGGTTGTGGCTTTCGTCGCTTCTGCTTTTACGTGGATTCGGTAGATGTTAACCAGTGTCGTGCGTTGGTGCTCCATTTAGCAGCTGCATTAGTCCCGTCTGGTTGGATGGTGTTATGTAAAAAGGGATAAACCCTCCACGGTACCGGATGCCGATCCCTTTTTTGTGCTCTTGTGCGTTGTCTAATAGATGAGGTTGGGAAATAAATTGGCAAGGATCAGGGCAAGGATCGAATGGCAACTTTAAACCAGCATCTTTTGGGTGAGAGGATTTTTGCAAAGCTTTCAACCTTATTAAGTGATCCCAAAACTGATCCACCCTGTTTGTTGGAGCTGGAGCTGTACAAGCTTCCGAAACCTGCCCCAGCTCACCTTCCGCTTAAGCCTGTAATAATTTGTCTCTCGTCTTTGAAACAGCCAAAGCGTATTATTTAATTATTAAAACAATGTGTACACTAAATTGACGGCAATCTCGTCTCGACATGCGTACCTTCACATTCCCTTGGCACGGTGGGCTGAAAATGGTTTCCCCATGTATGATGGGGTTTAATTAAAATTTATAACAATAGTTTCAAGTGGCCCGTATTTTCGTGCACGTACGATACACCGGAGGCACATCAATCATCTTACTCGATTATGTGAATTGAGCGTCTTACTAAAATGCATCATAACTTGTGCATCGTACCAAATAGGTCGACACACCCGTTCAAATATCAAAGGCATTAAAAGGTACAAATTTACCTTCCGTTCCGCCGGCACAAGTAACAAGCAACATCCTTGCAGGACTTGCTACTTGAAACACGAAGCCAAAGCGAAGAGCTGCCAGGTAGAACCGGTCCGTTCAGCATGCTTAAAACTTTTCCTTCCACACTGCCGTGTCCGTGTGTTCAGACACGGTCGACAACAACAATCTCCAAACCCATCTTCATCACCTCGGCAACATCATTCGCCGAATGGTGAAAACTTCGTGCAAGGTGAGTGCTGTTTAACTGGACTGGTAACAAGTTTTCCTTCCGTGAAACTTTTCCTTCTCCTCACTCTCTATGCTCAAGTTAGCAGCCCAGGTAGTCCTTGAATGCACGGGGAAGGAATTCATTGTAGGTTAAATGGTGCGGGAATGTGTGCTTGTGTGGTGCTTCAACCACAAACAATGCTTTTGAATAGGTCGTGCGAAGTAAAATGTGTTGCTAACAAGAAAGTTTCACGAATGAAAATAACGAAACGAAAGGAAACAAGCTAATATTGGGAGCTAATGATCGGGGAGCAAATGAAATGCAATGCAGAAAATCAAATGCACCTCAAGCACGCTTTCGATGATTTGCGGTGTGGCTGTTTCAGCTTTTGACTTATTATGGCGAAAAGTGTGAGCACCTTAACTTTTCCAATTTGTTTTCGCACAAAATGGCACGGAAAGGTAAGTTGTTGGCGAAAGCAAAATGGACAAAATCGTTGCTGTGGAAATTTGTAAAAAATCGCCACTTGAATTGTTAGCGCAATATCAATCAAGAGCTTTGTTTTTGTGATTGATGTTATTTTTTTCGAAATGAGAATTTCTTGGCAATATTTTGGAAAATGTTGTGCTATAATTGTACAACGCACTTAAAGAGGTTTACATCAAGTATTAGAACATTTATTATCCACTATCGAATAATCCTTTAATGAACAGAAGCACTCTTCGCTTTGTGATATCTCTTCAACTGTTTATTCTGTTTCGGAAAACAAGTGATCGTATGATGATGCTACGAGCTGTATATTAATTTAGTAAGAATTAATTAAAAATCTGAGATACAAGACCTTTTTATTACAACAACGTAAAGTATCCTAAAATACTAACTAACCCGATTCCAATGACTCAAAAACACTCCAAACGTTTAAATATGCAACGCAAGTCAAGCATCAATCTGCTAACCGGCATCGTTCGATCATCGTGTTGTTTATCGAGTTATCGCAACCGAGAGGAAGCAACAAAAAAGCGGCCGATAGCAATAGAATCTCCCAACAAAACCCTACCGACAAACCAGCTAATGGTGTATGAGGAATTGCCCTTTTACGTTCCAAAAATCCAATCTCAATCGATGCAAAGTTATGCGGCAAATTGTGAAAATGGACAATCTAAACAACACCAGAACCAGATTGGCGATCCGTTCTTTGGGAAAACCTTTGGGTGAAGCAACCAGGAGGGACGACACCCTTTTGAAAACTCAATCAATTAGCTATGGAAAACTTTCTCAATCAACCCTTTCCACGTTGGTTGGCCGCTTCAATGGAACAAGAATCTGATTAATGGAGTAGATTAAAGGAAAATCGCCTTTCGCCTTTTTCCATCGCTCGTGATTTGATACCGATTAATTGACCGGGCAGGGGATGAGTTTACGTTTGTATGTGTGTGGTTATTTGCCTTTTGAAGGTTGGCATGAAATCGATCGTGAACGAATTAACGCCACATGTTTGTAAGAAGTTGATTAAATATTTACATTCTCGACAAGTACCTCGATTTGGTTGCCTGTGGTGTAATGTAGGAAAAATGGTGTAGACTAAAAATCCATATGCAATTATCACCAACACATCCAACACGTGTTTTGTAAACAGTTCGCATGCATGTTTGTTTATGTTTTCCTGTTCTAGGAAAATTAAAATAAAATCATTTTAGACGTTAGCATTTCTAAAGCTCCAATGAATCGTTTGAGCATAAAACGCAATGAGGGGTAATTGCAATTTTCCATATCAAATGGGAATTTGATTTTTGTTTTTACTAATAAAGATGTTCCAAACACGTTTCTGCATTATAAATTCAGCAAATGAACTGCCTTCTTTATGTGGCGATTATTTCCGTTTGCTGCTACGGTCAATAAAGTTGCAAATTGATCGTCATTTCCATTTCCGAGATGCTTTCCGTTTTTTTTTTCCTTCTTTCGTTTGACCATTAGTGACTCATCTGGCATTCCAGAGAGGCTTCCAAAATTATGTTCGAATGTTTTGTACAGTTTTCCGGCTAAAACAAAAAGAGATGAGCAATTTTGTCGCTCGTTTTCCTATACCCCTGTCTATACTTCGGTCCATCTTTGCCCGCTTTGGAAATTCCCGCTTCGGTCAAGTTGATTTAAATAATTCCTAAAATAGATGCCACTGGCTACTGTCGGTTTTTTGGTATATTATGGAAGTTTTTTTTAGGTGTTTTTTTTTGCAAAAAGCCATGAACCGAAAAATCACTACGGCACGATTCAGCCGACCGGCAAGCGTGATGTCAACAAATTTATTAAGTTGCCAACTTTTGCTACCGGGGTCGATCTTCTCCGACCGGTTCGCCGGATGATGGATGAATTATTAATGATTTTTCGTCCAGACTTCAACGTTTCCACGGTACGATTCCCAGTTGGAAAACGCTAAGCAAAAGTGCCGCTTCCCAAAAGTTTGCCAAAATGATGGACAATCAAATGAAGAACGAAATATGTTTAGAACACATTGCCATACTGTCGAGCGGCGAGATTCGTGAGCAGCATTCCAGTACTTACCTAAGGCAGTTTTGGGGAAAGTTCTCGGAAGCACGTGTACGTGTATGGGTCGTAGTTCATCGGCTTGCACGGGAAGGAAGTATAGTTTGCTACAAAAGTTACAATCTGTCACTGACAGTTGGTTTGACTTCCAAGCAACTTATCCAGAAGGCATTTATCTTGATTTAAAATAAAAGCCATCCGAGGAAAAAAACTTTTTTAATTTAATTATTCATAACTTTGCTTACAAAAAAAAACCTTAAATCGATTTAATTTACACAACAGAACAGAACCGCCCAAAGCATTCCGCGTGAGGGCTTGCTTGTTGGGTCCAATTGTTCCGCCAATTGAACCGCGTGTCTAAGCAACTCAGTTACACTTCTTCGCACTGACCGAGACGGAACCGCTCGTCCACTCGAGTGGTTAACTCAATCGAATAATGTGGTGTCTTTCGAGCATCCTCGTAACATCCACTTGCTTAGTGGCCCTTTTGGAGTAGAGCGCGTGTGACACAAAGTAAGAATGTGGAAATTGCCCCAAATGAGAGTTAAACGAATCACTTGCTTAATTTGATTAGTAAAATGGTATGAAACTCAAGCAACGGTTGAGGAATAAATTTTATTACATTGTTGTTAGATCAAAGTTACATAAAAATATGTTTATAGTTTTTGTATTATTTTGGGATAATCTTAGGTTGACATCTTGTTTTTGTGAAATACTTCTTGTTCTGTAATTTATTTCATTTTTATAAATTTCGCAAATCATCGAACAAAATAAATAAAATTAATACCTCCCTCTATTTTTCTAGTTTTATTATATAAATCTTTTAAAAACTTTATTTTCTATCTTTCTCATCTTTCTAAGTTGTTTGAAATAAATAACTTTTGCTTATAAAGTTACATTATGCACTGTAGAATAAAATGACTTCAATATGCACTCAAAAAATATTGGAAAGCCAGTTTGAAAAATATTCTTGCAGAAAACAATAATTTGTTTCAATTCCTAACGCCAAACATGGTCTCTGTTTCTTTTCAGAACTATCCGATTCCAGTTCTTCGATATCTATGGACCAGATCGCTATCAAAATGGTATGTAATTATTCTGTTTCCTGCCACGATCAAGCCCACTCTAATTGTCAGTCCGTATTTCCTACATCTACCGTAACTCGTCCATTGCCTCGGTGATGACGGTACGGCAACCGCACACCAAAGCACTGTCTTAAGATCATGCCCTTAAGCGTTGCTCTGTACCTTCGGATAGCACCACATATGCTCCCGTGTTTCTGCAAGCTCAGCAGGTGCACTTAGCAGCAAACCTTTCCGTTGTACCACGGCATAAATCAGATTATCTCCCACCGGGGCGCGGGCATGCTAGGCTGCAACTGTGAATGGATGTGAAATCCCGAAACGGCACGCTAGCACTACCACTGCACGCCATTGCTGCCAGACAGAATGCACTGCAAACACCAACCGCAAAACCGACGTGTGTGCATGATGAATGGAACCGCACACGAACAGGCGATCGCAAAGGGACAAGTTTTAATTAACTTGTTGATGTGATCCCCGTTAGGGGAGGGAGGAAGAAGTGGAGCTCATCCCCGCTTCCACTCCGGCGCGACAAAGCGTGGCGGATATTACAAATTGATCCAATCATACGTTGCTTTGCGCCAATTAATAAATTATTGGTCGATTGATAGTGCACGACTCGGCCCCCCAAACACGCAAACCGTTACGTTCGAACACGTGGAGCGCTAGAACACATCCCACACGGTCGAAGGTTTATCGGCCCGGGGACGCTTCCGTATAATGTAAAACCGTGAACCCCGGGTTGGAGCAACTTTGTCTAAATCGTTGTCAGATTTATGGGGTTTTTGGGGCGAGAGTTGCAAAAACAGCCATACGCTCCGCAGTGCAATACGGGAAACGGCTAAGAATCACGAGCTGATCGGGCGCAAAACCGTTTTCTGATTGGAACGCTTTGGTCGTGGCGACTTTCGGATCGTGGCGTATAAAACTGCAGCTGCAAATGGTAGTAAATCAAGTGGAAGAGGAAATTGGTGTTAATGGTGTGGTCATAAAGAAGGAATAGCAACACGTTGGAGGGTTGGCATGATTCTTGATTTGTGACAAAATCGACACAGCAATAGTTAATGGGCTGAAGATTTATTGATGTTGTGAAGGGGTTTTTTTTTAATACTTGGACTGGTTACTATATTATTTTCCACCGCAAATTCATGTAAATCTGGCAAATATTATCTTCTTCTTCTATGGCTGTACTACCTCGAGAGGTCTTGGCCTGCCATTTTTGGCTTCCGTGACTTGAAAGTACTCCGCAACAGGATAGTCAGCCCTGCCTACTGGGGAACAGCCCAAATGGGATTCAAACCTCGGTCCTGCCCGTTCGATGACTGGCGCCGCTATGAGAATGCGAATTTAGACGACGCCCAAGATCCCAAAGAAAAATGTAACAACTTGTTTAGTTCATTCCTCATGAAACAATTAAAACGTTCAACTGTAGTTATAATGGCTCTGAGAAGCTAATACTCCAAGCTAACCTAGCTGAAGTCTCGTTACACAGATTAAAAAAGTCACTTGTCAAGAATTTATCCATCAATTAATACTTTCTTGTTCATTACACATTTTTAAATAAATCTAAAGTGAAACAGAAGCACGATAAATAGTGGTTGGCGCTAGCAGCTGCTGTGAGTAACCAACCGACAGAACAACGCACCACCCGGGATTTCATTCCAACCAATCTCAGCCTCAATGCGAATGACCTTCTGCACTTCCTTGCCTGCCAACCAGTGAAAGGTCCCACGGCACAGCGAACATACATCACCTCCCCTTTGTGCAGACGGCACAAATTGAATCAAAATGATATAAACAAGCTTGTCAAGCGCGGGACATCGCGCATTATTTATAAGCGCACTTTCTTATCGCGTTGCCATTTCAGAAATACCCGTGCCATGCCACGAGATGCTTCGCGGTGGTCAGCTTCATAAACAGAAGCTCTATAATCCCGAACCAGCGTTCAGGAAGACATGTGTTCTGATAAACTAGCACGCGAGATGATCCCCTTGCGACTTCTCGATCGTTTACCGTTGTTCGTTTGAATATTCAAATGAGTGACCGTTGACGTGTTGAGCACGTTATTAAATTTACCAACTGTTCAACACACGTAATGGAAAAGCATCCAAGAGAATGAATGTCCTCAAGGCGTCTCCATTAAATGGAAGTTGGTTGTATTGTTCACTTCTGCTATTTACTTCTGATGCTTCCATTGCACGATGATGGTCATAAAAGTCATTTCCTTCTTGTTAACGTTCCCATCTTCATCTTCTCTACACGTGTAGCTTTGAAGAAGTATTTGAGGTGAAACCAAGCTCAACAAACATCAAACAACAACAACACACTCTCACAAACCAGAAAGGATTACGAAAATTCGCGGTAAACTATATGGGTGGCCTTTGCCTTGGGGCTCTGACTTCCGACCTGCTCCGATTACTTTCTTCCCGGAAAATCCATAAACCCGCCAGCAGCCCGGCCAATAAAGTCAAGCTGACCTATAGAATACGAAAAAAAAAACGGGGCCCTCTCAACAATTGCCACCTCCACCAGGATTTGTTATTCGTTTACTCACGAAAGCTTAAAGGCTATCCGGTAGAACACACCCTACAGCACATGATTGACCATTTGAAAGGCGTTGGAGCGCTCTGGTTGCATGCAGCTCTTCAAGTGCAAAACCCCCGCACCAAACCGTTGGCTTTATCGGATAAAGCCACGAGTGCCACTATTATTTGCAAGTTGGTCTGGTTCCCCAAAGGAATTTATCTTTCTCGCACGGGTAGCAGCACAACAAATGCCCGCAAACCATAAACAACTTTCCAAAGGGAAGGAGCTTTGGACTGAGTGTAAGTGTTTGTGTGTGTCCACAGGAAGAAAATCGTACGTCTACGCCCAGGTAGTTGCAAGGAGCAGGTTTAGTCAACCATTTCCTTTGTGCAAAGAAGAATTCAACCTGAATGCGGGACCATGGTGACGATGAAATCGTTAAATGTTGTCGTTTACTTTGTGACCGGTTGGGCAACACTCACAAGTCACTCACATGCACGCATACTAGTGCAGGAATGCACTTACCCCATCCCCAGCTCTCTGTGTATTATTCACTACATTGAGCTGACGAGAAGTTAGTGCCTGGGTGCATTTTAATTTAGAACACAATTTGAAAGCGTCCTCCTTCTTCAAAAGGATAAGGAACATCTTCAACGGGGCCACTGTTCCGGTACCACGATGTTTTTCTTCATTTCGTTTCATTATCATCACTCACCCGTCCGCGCATCGGTACGATTTCGCACAAAAAAAGCGGGAAATTGAAAATCCTTCACCTTTTTGCAATAGGAAAAAAAAAAACACTGTTGAGTGTGTCGCTTGTCACGCGGTTTGACACACGCCATGCCTCACCGATGAGAATGAGACACCCAAAGTATATTTGTAAGTCGTTAGCCTGCCTGCCGTGGCGATGGCTTACATTGACAAAACGAACCACTTTGCTAGTTGCGGGCGTAACACGAGCTGCTGTCACGCGGTATTCCTTCACACACATCAGACCGTGTGTCGCACACATGGTGTAACCGTCGCGAAAGAAGTCCCACCGCCGTTCCCAGCGACAAACTCATCGGGACACTTCCGACAGCGGTGGTGTTGCACCAAGTCAAGATTAGTTTTGGAGAACGGTACAAGCACGAGAACGAAAATGATGTAGGTTCTTGGTGGGACAATAAGAAACGTATAGTAGTAGTGCGTGGAAGGCGATCGATTTTCTGTACAGTCAGTTTGAAGCATACGTGGAGCCATACTGTCGGAGATGGGTAACGCTTCGTGCTACTCCGTAGGTAAGAAAGATGTTTACCATTGCCTTTTGATTGTGACGTGATTAGAATGGAAGTGGCTGCGGATCGAATCACATACTCAGCATTTCAGAGTGATACATGTGTACGCATAGAAATAGCATACTTTGTGTCCTGGGCGTGCCACAAGTGCAAAAATCGAATCGGTAAATGTGTTTTTTCATTTATATTTTAAATCAAACACGTTTGAAGAGAAAGTCACGATATTTAAGGATTGAAGTACAGCTCGAAGTGTTTTAAATGTAAATTTAAGCAAAACCATTTCTTTCTTCAATCCCTGGAAGGACACATTATCCCGAATGTACATGGTTGATTATTGAATAGAAATTATGCAGCAAACACACACACACACACACACACACACACACACACACACACACACACACACACACACACACACACACACACACACAACAGTATCGAATTCTCCAGGTCAAGGAAATTGCACTGCTTCCACTGATTCCACCTTATGAAAGCATAATTAAGTCCTTCTGCAAATATTCAAATGCATCCTATCGCTGCCGGAATGGAACCGTGCTCGGATGCTATCAAAAACCACTGCCACATACATTATTCCACCGAATGGGATGCTAACCTTTAATCCGTATCATTCCGATTCGACCCCGAAGCGAGCGGCATTACGGTAAACTAACATGCACACCTGCGTCGGTCAGCTTTCCAAGCGGGATGTGTCCCCACCGAGATGGTTGGTAAATAATTTAATTATTTCACTCGACAAACAGGGGCCGATTGGGATAGTTCGAGGGATTTTAGCAAACGTAGCTAATAGCAGTGAATGAGCCGTGTAAATGATGTTTAGCCATGGCGAGCGAAACAAAGGCTCATTGGTGAATAAATAGCAGTAATAGCATAATTGCTAATATCGCTGCATAAGAGCAGAATTTTGGTTGAACAATCGGTTTACCGGGATGGTTTTCGGTGGATCGTAATATTCCCACTAAAACAATGCTCCACTTTATGTGCCTGACATTTTTGGGATGATGATTTTATCCCGCATTTGGTGGGAGCGCTCTAGCTACAGTTGGGCCATTAGGAGCCGTGTACCAGGAACTCCCCTTTTTATTCGTACAATGCATCAGAGATTAGTCGGTTCGCTAGTCGTACCGGTTCCAATTGTGCTAAACGAATTAAGCCACAATAAATCTGCTGACACACTTTCACCATCGCACAATGTCACAGTAAATAGTTCACAAATGAAAAAATAGGACAAGCTAATTCTTCCATTCCGATGCTGCTCCCTTTCGGAATGTTTCAATCTTCTGATTCGAACAGAAGGAAAAAAAAACACCGTTCTAAATAGAGAACAAATTTTGTTTGAAACACTCTGAAACAGTAACAAATTGCAATTCAATTTGCAGATGCAGATGATTGCACTCTACCCGCGACAATTAAGAATTCATCACCACACAAATTATGCTGAACGGATGGATGGAGAATGAAGTCACAAATGGGCACAATTTAGCGTGTCTCGTTAGCGTTGCTGCAATAATCCGACTGGGCCAGGGTGGTACGAGTGCGAGTGCGTTAAATTGAAACAACCTTTTGTGCGAGCTGCGAAAAGGAAAACGAGAATGCTAACACAATGTTTCGTACTCTTCGGTACTTTCGCTCGGTGATATTACAATGTAAGGGAATCAATTACGCATAGGTTGCGTCATACGCGGTATGTTAATGATAGAAACCTACTGATACTTTTTACGCGGAAATGTAGCTTAAGGTCGTTACAGTTGACGAGTGTTTATTTGGAAGGATAAAAATTAAAAAGTAATAAATGGAAAGCATTTAACATTATAGAGCTTATGTGATTTTATTTATTCAACTATCTCTGTATTAAGGGGTTTTTGGTGAAGTTAAATGCTTCAAACCTTTCACAAATAATTTTAATAATTTGTGGTAATAAAAAGCAAAAGGAAAATGTTCATTACATGAAATTACAACAAAATAATTATTTCAATATTTGAAAGGTAACTTAAAATGTATAAAAGAAGATAAATATGCCCTGTATTGCTCTCTTTTTAAACAAAATTCCATCTTCCGCAAGTGCACAACTTACGTTAACATGCTAAGGGGACATCTTTTTATTACGTATCTAATAAAACGAGGGTTTATCGAGGGTTATTTCATCACAAGCTCATGGAGGTCTAATTCAAAAAAAAAGTCTCACAGTGTCCACGACTGTGGGTCTCTGATTGCAGATGAGATTTACTCAATTAATAAAAAAAGTCATTTCTGTAGTTGAGAAGCGAGAACGAATTTTTTTTTTGACACTCCGATCTTACTCTTCTAGTGCGAAAATATTTGAAATATTCAATTTACAATTCAATTTTTCAGTTTTACTATTATAAAAATAAGAAGAAACGGTTTTTTGTAACATTTTCGACAGTGGAAAAAATTCGCCTTTTTTGAAACTATCACGCACACTCTTTTTGTTGGGAAAATCAGTACTTTTATACAAAGTAAAGCTGATTGATATTGCTATTAATATAATATTAAAAATTTATAATACTTGAGGCTGTTCTAGAAAAAAAAAACCATCACATCTTTTCGATCAGCTTCCATAAAAAGCTCTTAAACATTCATTACCGCTCATGATATATTCATCCCACATGCTCATGTAACATTTCTATCGTCCAGCCGGGACATAAATTATCCTAACAGTCGATCGACCTCCCGGTTCAACACCATCAATCGTCATCGATCGGCAATTAATCCCTGCAAATCATCATCATCGCGATGCCCAAAAACCTCGCGATGCACGGAGCGTGGGCAATAAAAATCTCATACACTTAATGCGGCACTTACAATTCACTGGCCGTGCATTAAATTATTTATTTGCATTCACGAGCCATCGTTGCACGCCCGACCGAAAGACACATGTGGCGACATATGCCCCTTCCGTGTGGATTTGCGATCAAGATCTATCGGAGCGCGTGATTTATGGCACATCAGCTTCAACGCCGCTCAATGGTTCAAATACTGGCGCCACGCGCATTGGGACCAATTTTTGACGCTCTTTTCGGTTTCGAGTTAATTCGCGTAATGTTGGCTCATCCATCCGGGTTTGAACGAGGATGATGATTGGGATTGACTTTAATGGATGCAACGCGCGACTAAAATGGTACCGCAAGCGCACAGAGGAAACCAGGAAGTGTGGGAATGTTAATGTAAGCACTAATTGAAATTGAATTTTGAGTAGGATTATTTTTCTCCACCGTGCCCATTATTACGCGCTGCAGCAGCTGCTGTAATGGCACAAAAATTAGCGCCTGAATGGATGACGGATAAAGCGAATGAGCGAATGGTGAAATTAAATAAAATCCAATCGATTGTCGGTAATTGATGTGCGGAAGGAAAAGAAAATTTTTCGGGCCCCCAGAAACAGACTCCATCGGTGAGTAGCTTTCCGGGAATCCATTCAGGACGTGTTCGTGCAGGAAGGTCCTTCCGCTTCCGGCTAATGCTTCTAATCAATTACAATCTCCGGAATCGATACAAAGGTTGGCCGGATATCTGCAAATGTGAAATTAGTTTTTATACTCTCCTTCTTATTGGTCGTAAGGAGCAAATAAAAGGCTGAAGAAAAATATGTTTTCCTTTCATTGCGTAGCCTAAAGGTTGCATCCCAATTTCGGTAGAGCGTTCAACTTTTTACAGTGTTGAAATTTCACCGTGCGCCAAGAATTCCAAATTTCTTACAATTTGTTTTCCCCCTTTGTAGAGTGCTTGCTGGCCGCTTTTCTTGAAGGATGAACGTTTTAGTTTCGTTTACTCGTAGCGCATATTTTCGCTGCCCAAGCTCGCCGATAAACAAAAAAAAAAAACAAAAACACATCCAACAAGACATTCAGAGTGGGTGGTGAATTCATGCGCTTCTTTAAACGTCCAACGGTACAACATTCCGATCGTGTTTCTCGAGCGAAGGTACCGGCGAGGTGAAATTGTTGCCAGCAAAAGGAACGCCACACGAATCGAGCGCCAACCTACACTGGGCGTTTATTATTTTCCAATAGCAGAGCGTGCTTCCCTTTTTTGGTGGATTTTTGTTTGTTTGTATGTTTTGTTAAAGTTGGTTTTTTGATACTGTGACCAGAAAGGATCGTCAGTTACGGGTTTTGTATAGCGTGAAGGAACGCTTGGAGGCGAATCCTGATGGAGGTGCATATTTATGGGATTGAATCATCCGTGGAATTTTAATGATTCGACCATTTTTAAGTGTACGTCACTCTAAATCAACAACAACAGGTGGAAAACGTAAGGTGAAAATTAATTTACACTTTAAAACACTTTCGAAAGGCTGAAAAGGATTTTTCAAATTTAAAAATAATTTTTGAAACTTAAATATTGTGTACAAATATTTGTAAAAATATATATGATTCTATTTATATTGTGGTATAATCTGGTGACTCAAGAAAAATCATTTAAAAAACAAATTCCCATTTGCAAAACATAAAATAATTATTTTAATTTAAAATTATTTATTAATTCAGAAGCTTTTCTAAGAGAATTACCCATAGCTAAACAATCTCATTAAAGAACAGAACTTTGTTCTCAAAAGTAGTAAAATCTGGCTTCAAACAAAGAAAACAAAATACAAATTCATAATGATAAAAGTTGAGATTCGATTCATATCGATTTGCTGTAGCTTATACCTAAATTTTATAATTTACTCCATTAACTCCTGCCATTAACGGCCTATCCCACATATTTCTGTTTACAATTTGGGTTTCAGCTAATGATTCATTATGTACTTCAAAACATTAAATTATAAATTTCAAATTAAGATATTTTAAATTTTAGTTAATCTATATAATTCGTACGATCGATGATAATGTTTAATAAGCAGGAATTATGAATTTAAAAAATATGGATAATTCTTATGTAAACTTCAATTAACTATTTATTAGTAATAATTTAATATGCAATTAAGTAGTAAAACAGAAATTTTAATTTATTCCCCTCTTTATTCGCATCAAGTGGATACTGTTATCAGCTTCCATTGTCCTCCACGTGTTGTTTTAAATGCGATAAAAACAAACACTTGTACGTAAGGGTAGCTTTCCACTGAAGCGGATAATAATCAGCTAGTTCCATACCAATGCCCAGTCATGCAATCAAAGTTGGAATAATTCCAATGAACCGTACGCCGATGGTGATGCTTTCCGGTCTTTGTCTCGTGTGCCGGACGCCATTTGATTGCATAGTTAGGCACGTGAAGACGATGACGGTAATGAATATCATTTCAACGCAACAAACGACCGTCTACGGTTGATTGCAGGAATTGTTCCGGGAGCTAGAATTTAAATTACGATAAATTTCTGCTGACGTCGATGAGCGTTAAAGATGCGATGGCTTTCTTCACCCTAAAGCATAAATCACAACATAAATCATGCAGCGTACAGAGTTGTGCAATACGCTCCCCAAATGCGTGCAGGGTGTAATTTCATCCCACAAACAATCACACGCGCGTGAAATGCCACTGTGAGCAAAGGTTAAGGTGAAGGATATAAGTGGCCATGATTGGAAAACATCACCACTGGGCGTATAAATCATTGCTTCTTTGCTTTAAATCCTCTTCCGCTCGTACGGTATCGTTACGCATCAGTGTACATCCGAAAACTAGCACCGCCGAAAATATTGTGAAGTAGTGAATTATTGATGTTAATCATGACCGGCCGGCTGCCAGCAGATCTTTTAGCTGTTAGATTTATGAAATTTCAATTGCTCCTTTCTTGCGCTTGTGTGCACGAGCATTCGCTAGATGAAATGGAAACGACGGAACGAACGGACGAATGAATCGCCCTCGGCTTACATCAGCTGAGCTGAGTCTGAGCGACGAGTTGCTTCCCGTTTGCGCTCGTATTTGTTCTTCCATTAGCGTAATTGAGTTAGTATTGACCTTCTAAATTGTCGGCTGCTGGTGCGGTTTGGTCGAAACGGAAACGAACCACCCAGATGATCAAATGACAGATCATACAACATGGCCCCTGAGGGAGCCAACAGACGACGAAAGAACTGGTTCCGGTCAGCTGACAAACTTTACCCACGGATGAACGTTGTGTCGTCTATTCCATCGAAATGTTGCGCTAATAGATTACATGCACGAGAGCGAGAAGGAAAGACAAGCATAATCATACGCCTGCAATCGTTCACTAAAAAAATGCCTCAATTTAGCGTCTCCCTATGCCCCTTTCTGGTAGATGATTTTCTCATTTTATTCTGCCTTTTTTTTACTCAAGAAGAAAAGTTCTTTTCCTTTCCCTTTAAGCTTCAAGTCTTGGCTTCTTGGCTCCCTTTAAGTGCGTAGAAAGGGAAACTGATTGCCCAGAAGGGAAAGTTTTTCTTGGCAAACTTTTTAATTACAGTTCATAATAAGCGTCACCGTAACCTTCGTCGGGTTTCTACCTCACTAGCGATAGCTTTGATTGAGGTTAAAGGCCGGTAAATTGACATCGGACTGGTGAGTCGGAAATGTTGGGTAGATAATATGACAGTTTTCCAATAAATAGTTGCAGAAGTTTCCTTTTAACCCTTGAAATGTTTTTCATTAAGATGCTTTGAGATGCATTTCCTTGGGGTTCCATTTGACAGACAGACGCGTCAAGGGAGCAAAAGTAACGAACAATCAAATAGTGATATTTCTTCGGCTTGTCGGAAGCTCATAAAACGAGAATTCCGCCCTGATGATGTTTCGTTATCGACATCCTATTCGACATCCCAATCCATCGTATACGCTAGCTGGTGTTGTACGGGATATCCTATATCCGGTTCCTCCCACATCCTGTGGCTTTACAAGGCGCTAGCCGTAACCCAAACCACAAAACCTTCGCAACGCAACGATAATCATAAGGCTGCCTGACACGATTGCGTGAAAGCTCTCGAAGCTGCCGTAGAGCTTCCGGCCATCCTAGCACACGGTGTGTTAGCATCACAATTTACTTCCGCTTCCCGCTAGCGTCGACACGAAGCGGCGAGAATGTGCGCTTTATCCTCCCGAAAGACACAGTTGCGTTTGTCGAAATGAACATTCTCAATTGCAACCAGCGATCGATTGTGACGGAAGCTGGCAGGACCACGGAAATAGCTCTACAACTGCAGCTGAACAATTGATGAACGCTTACACCGACTGTTTCCGTGGGATGGGTTTTGCATTTATCGAGTGTGTACTTCAGTGTGTTGCTAGTGAAGTGCGGTATTTGTACACTTCAATCAGATCTGCATTCTTGAGTTGAGTAGTGCTTACTTCGGTGCTGTGTTGGTGGCAAAATGTGACAATTTCCCGTACTTGTTGCTGTGCCTTTCCAAGAAATCAATTGTAACAGTTTCCCAGCCAATGGTGGAAGCTTAACTGTTGCAGCTGATGTGTGCAGTGGGTGTGTTCTTTCCAATCGAATGCATCGTCAGATACGTATGCTGTAGAGTAGAATGATAGCCACTTGTGCAGCACACAGAGTATAGATGAAAGGGTTTCCATGTCGATTGCCGATTGGCACAGTTCAATTCGTTTTTAAATCACAGTTTAGTTATTGATTTAATGAGCAGAAAGGGTAGAATTGGCATCGTTTCTTCTTAAGAGCTTTGTACTTTTTTGCAAGAAGGCAAATACGCAGTCAGCACTTCACATCTGGAACATTTATTCAGAGTTCCAGCTATCATTAGTTTCTATGCAGAATCTCGAGCAGGCTGTCTTTTGGTTTTGTCGTTCATATTCCGTCCTGGATTGTCTACCAACTCATGAAGTCAGGAAAAATTTTTAGAAAATTTAGTGAGCATTGTATAAGAAAGATCCCGGCAAAATAGACTGGCGCTGATGCTTGGAATAAGTTAAGATTCATCACACGAACTCACTTGAACGATCGCGACATGGGTAAAATCGCTACATAGTGACGAAATTTGGGAAAGACAATTCCAATGCTGGCGACACGGATCCTCCATTCGAAGTGACACAAAGAGATTCGCGGAATTCATCATATATCCTAGTTCTATAACCGAGCTCATCCGGGACAAGGTGTATTTTGATGACGGGAGATAGAAATGACTATCATCCACATAGTTTCTAAACCGCAATTTAATTACACAATATATTGAGACTTTTGTTGCTAATTTATTAGTTAAGTCATTTAATTCACTTAAATAACGTCTAACTTAATATTCTGTATAAATACATCTTCAACTTAATATGCCTCTAAACAATTTAATTTTGGCTAAAACTCACTCTAAGGCTCTAAAACATGAGCTACTTTCTCACACACTGTCGTTGCGGATGACACTTTCCGTAATTGAATGTCACTTATAACGCATAACCCAGGAAAGAAGTGATGGGGAAATTTCGCTCTTTAACTCTATTCCAATATTGTTTCAATTATCGCAAAAAAGTCACACCTATGTACGATCGCTCTAAATACTGTTCCTATCATGCTGTTGGAGTTTCTTAGAATTAATTCGCCGCAGTTTCTGTTTACAGCAGCCAAACTAATGCACGTACAACCACCGCTATTGCTTCTTATTTCAGAATGACAGCACCACATTGACACGCAACTAGCGGATATAATATGCTTTCACCAAAGCAAATACACGTACCAACCCATCCCACTAGAACGCCGCTGCAACTGCGACAAAACGCGATCCTTCACACGCTGCCTCAGATTGAGACACGAGTTTCATAGGGAAACTCACCCCATCAGATCCGGAAACGGAACCGCACCGAAGACACCGCCCATTAGCAGCAACAAAACAGCAACATGGCGCTCAGTACGACGACCGATGCATCGGTGGATGAAATCGCACAAAAACGGCTCGAGTGTCTCGAGACGCTGAACGAAACCGTCGACACGGCAATATCGGGTGAGTGTTCGTCCGTAACTAGCTGAAGTATTTGTTCCCAGCGGTTCCTTCCGGTTGCCATCCTCCATGACCGTGGAACAAAAAAAAAAAGACTCACCACCAACGAAAGGCAAACAAAAGATAGAATCGTGGTGAAAATCCAATTAAAAGTTTATCTGATTAATGATGGAGCGGTGCCGTTGTGGGTTGTGTTTGAGGGATCGTAAAAATCGTAAGAGAGAAAACGCATAAGAAAATTCGGTTCTGTTACAGAAGTGCAACTACCAGTGCATAATGATTGGATTTACAGTTAATTAGAAGGTTGAATCGTTTCCGGTTGGCACAATCGATCGATGGCACCAGATCGGTGTGTCTGTCTGCTCATCCGGAAGCAAATAGGGAACATTTCTTGCACCCGATGAGGTCAACCGGGTACTCACTCACTCCAAACCGTCTTGATGCGCGATGGCGGCCACAGTTTTTTCATAACTTCCCCTTTCAACCCAGCAGGACTCTTCTGCCCCGGGACATGGGATGGATGGTTATGTTGGCCGGACACAGCTGCTGGCACCTCGGCGTACGCCCTCTGTCCGGGCTTCATATCAGGTTTCGATCCAACGAGTAAGTATCCAGCACCGTTCGATCGATCGATGCCCATTTCGTTCTCGTCGGGTCGCGCTCATCCTTTCAACCATCGTTTGCAGGATTCGCTCATAAGGTGTGCGGTGAAAATGGTGAATGGTTCCGGCATCCGGAGACGAACAAGAGCTGGTCTAACTACACAACCTGCATCAACCTGGACGACTTCGAGGTACTACTTCCTCCTAGCGTCATCATTTTTTTCGTTTTTTTCATGAGGGTTTTTTTCTCTCTCTCTACCTCTCTCTCATTCTTCTCATCCAACAGTGGCGGAAACAGGTGAACCTAATATACGAAACCGGATATGCCATCTCGCTGATAGCTATCCTGCTATCGCTCGCTATTTTAAGCTACTTTAGGTAAGCGCTTACATCAGCGCTCGGACGGGTTAATGAATTTCGTTTATGCTCATTAAGGGTTAAATTACTCTACCGAAGGCCAAGAAGCGGGGTTGGTTTGGTTTGATTGGGCTTTTGGACGCGTGTAAAGAAAAAAATGAGCTGAACCCGCCAGTTGTGGCTATCCGGTCTGTAAAACGGTCGAGTTTATGGGATGGTGGAATCTTTGATGGGTGTTCCTACTTGAACGAATCTACTTCGGTGTTCATTAATTTGTATGTTTAAGTGGTTGGAAGTAAAATGATGCATTCCGCTGTATTTATTAAAGAAATTTAGGTATTTTTGTTACAACACAGTTAAAAGTGCTATGCAACTTCTTTAAAATGTACTAATTATTATTAAAGTTACATCGTCTAATTTGTTTCTTTTTTATTTTAAACAATGACCAGACCGTATTGCTATCTAATTTGTTTCTCAATTGTTTAAAATTATATGCATACACTAAATACAGAACGATTGCGAATAGTATTGAAATTATTTATTTATTTATTTATCCATTATGACGGCTACGTAGCCGTATGGTCAAATAGTATTGAAATTAATGGTTTTAATATCGGTTTTTGAGTTTAATTGAAATTTTGGGCCAGTTATAAACTATAACTTTTCGATGTCTATAAATAAAACGAGAATTTTTCTCTATATTTTTCGGTAAAAGTTAAAGTTTAAACCACATTTTGAACAAGTACATAAAATTTGAGAATTTAAAAAAATGAAATAAAATCACAATAAAAAAATAAATAAATAAATTCAAAAATAGCATTTTTATTCGCAAAATAGGGAAATATAGCAACTACTGTGTCACTACTTAATCCACACATCCGTTTAATAATGTCGGGTTTAAGGCATCGTTCCCTTATTATAAATATACATTACCTGGTCTCGATTCCGCAGGTGGTGGTTTTAATCCCATCGTCTCGGATCACGATTAATGTTGCTATCAGCGTGAAGATATAGTTACGATGCTTCAAAAGCAAAAGTCCCACAAGAAGAACCAAACGCGTTATACATAGAGAAAGAGCGAGAAGGAACGAAATTCAATAATTCACTTCCCGCCGTGCTATTTGATTATAATCCGTTACACCGTCTCACCATCACATCTTCCATCCACGGTCCCATTTTCCATTCCAGATCGTTGAAATGCGCACGAATAACGCTACACATGAACCTGTTCGTATCCTTCGCCTGCAACAACTCCCTCTGGCTGCTGTGGTACCGGTTGATACTGACCGATCTTGATCTCCTTCATGAAAGCGGTGTAAGCTACCATGGCCTCTGGCCTCAAAACACTTTACACGCACCAACTCACACACACAGAGAGTGATCCATTAACAAAAAAACCCATTCGTTTTTCTTCCCATGAGGGCAGGCTGGCTGCATTACGCTGCATCTAGTGCTGCACTATTTCCTTCTGACCAACTACTCCTGGATGCTGTGCGAGGGGTTCTACCTGCACACGGTACTCGTGTCGGCGTTCGTGTCGGAGAAGAAGCTTCTCAAATGGTTGCTCGCACTTGGCTGGGGTTCGCCAGCCTTCTTCATCATCCTGTACGGGTTCCTGCGAGGCTATGCCAGCCCACCGAACGATACAATAGAGTAAGTGTAGATCCAGCACCAACTCACTGAGAGTGTGGTCCGTGTTTGTATGTGTGTGTCTATTGAATAAATAAAAACTCATTCCGTATAATGGGTTGGTCCGGGTCGTCATCATAAAACGTCAATCGGGCGAACACAGACGAACGTTGATGCGTTTGCGATTGATGATCCAATTAAGAGAAATGTTTGCACTGGCATTTGCATTGATGCTTCCGTTTTTCCCTGATAGTAACGGTGATTGACAAGAGTAACACCCCGAACAACGAGAGAGAGAGAGAGAAAGAAAGTAAAGCAATTAAATTTTTAACAATCTCTAAATCATTTTCCACTTTTGCTCTCGAATACAATAAGGTTGGTAGGGTGGGTTTTTACAAGCATTTTACAAACACAAACATCCGGTAACATTGTAGCAAGCTTACCTAAAAACAATACAAAATCCTGGTGTGTTAGTTTTTTGTTACTTGCCGGACGAACATGGCAAACTAGCACTCGTAAGGCTTACACTGTTGTTCCTTCCTCCTGGTTTCGCATTCATTTATTCATTCGCTTCAAACAAAAGCCCTTAACCTCTAATCTCGGTACTGTTTCACTTACAACTTTTTTCCTTCCATGTGCGTGTCGTTTTTCTCTCTCTCCTTACTTTCAGATGCTGGATGAACGATAGTTCCTTCAACAAGGTGTTCGTTGGGCCGGTGTGCATTTCGATGCTGCTGAATCTGGTGTTCCTGTTCAACATCATGCGGGTGTTGCTGCTGAAGCTAAAGGCACCGGCCGGTCCACAGGGTGCCGGTCCTTCGAGAACGATTCTGCAAGCCTTCCGGTAAGTACTTCCCTGGGCTTGCCACAAAAAGCGGAGTTTCAGCGTATTCTGTACGTTATTTGTAGCTCATGTACTTACCTGTACGACATATGTACGGGTGCTTGTTGGAACGAACTTTTTGCTTCTACTTCTGGAATGAAATGAGATTTTGAGTTGTATGTTTTTTAGGAAGTTACTTTCATCAAACTATATGTCAGCAACGGCTTAATCGTACATGAAAATCCTTTACCTTTGCAAATACCAATACGATTTGGAATGTTTAGGTACGTGGACTTGAAATAATCGGAAAAAAAACTTTTGATTAGTTAAGCAAGCAATTTGTTCGAATGAGCAATGTCGTTTAAAAACTAATGAGAAATATTACACTTTGGTTAATTAGAAAAAAAATGCAATACAATGTTGTTTTGTGTGTCACGTCTAGGCCAGTTGCCTAAAAACGACTCAAATAACATTCTGTATGGTCAAGCAACAAGAGGAAGGAGTACCAAATACTCCAATTAATTGACCACATTCTGAAGGATTTTGAAAACAAAAAAATAACCTTTAGGATATCCTTTCATGTAGGACATTCGAGAGTAAGCGTATCAAAAATTTTCTTTTTGAGTTTTTAACTTACTAAAATTATACCACCTTAGAACCTTAGGTTATCTGCACATAAATGATGAATTGCCGAGCATAAAGGTGAACCTCAGATTACAGGCCCTACAGCATTGAAGCTGGAAAAGAGATATCTTGGAATCCATTCGACTAATTTAAGAACTTTGAACTTCGTTGATTCTATTATTTGGGCGGTGGCCGAGGAGATAGCGGCGTCTGTCTTCGAACGGATCAACCGAGGTTCGAATCCCATTCTGGCTGTTCCCCCGTACGCAGGACTGACTATCCTGTTGCGGGTACATTCAAGTCGCGCAAGCCAGAAATGGTAGGCCAAGACCTTTCGAGGTTGTAGAGCCATAGAGCAAGAAGAAGACTTATTCTAGAAAAAAATCAGTTAAGCCTCTGACTTGACTTTGCTTGTCTTCAAAGTATACTCAATTTCTCTTTATTCTTGTTATAATCGTACACCTCGTACCCTCTCTCTAAAATCACTGCTCGATTACTGCTCGACGATCTGGACTCTCTCGGCATAGAACGTTTTTGACCATATCGAGCTGGAGCAGAGATCCTCTATACAGTATGGAAATTGTATCCAAACTATAGAATGTTTGTTTGTTAATTTGTTTTATTTTAATGCAAAGAACTCATTTTTTTTTTCTATTTTAATTTTAAACAGTGCAACACTCCTTCTGGTACCACTGCTCGGTCTCCAGTACATACTTACACCGTTTCGTCCCGGCAATGGTCATCCGTACGAGCGGACGTACGAAACGATGCTCGCATGCACTTCCTCGTTTCAGGTACGTTAGAATCTCGCAGAAAAAAAAGAAATAAAACACTGTGCGTACTATAAACGTGACAGAAGCTGTCGAAACTTACCCTTTTTTGATGTACACGTCCAAACGATAACGCCTCCCTCTCGCCCACGACAGGGTCTGTTTGTGGCGGTACTGTTCTGCTTCCTGAACGGTGAGGTGATCGCACAAGTGAAACGCAAATGGCGCACCGTATTCCTGCGTACCCGGGCCAACTCCTACACCGCGACGCAAGTGTCCGTAAGTACGTTAACACGTCCCTGTTGAGCGGTCTGATTTTTTTTCTGGTTTTTTGTTTTCTTTTTTGGTTCCTTTTATTTCGTTTATTTTAGCACCACACAGCTTTCCTACATGCACCACACGAATGAGTTTTGTTTTGCACAGCAAGGACAATACGCATTGCGTTCACATTGATTTGTGCTCGCGCGCAAAAGAAAAACAGGGAAAGAAACATGCTTCCTCATTCTGAATGTAGAAAATGAACACCCCAATGTAACGATGGAAGTTATGCGCTCGAGAGGAATGTTTATAATTAGCGCTAAATGCTGCTTTATCTCATGCCCATGGTGGTTAGCCCCATTTTTAGCCAACCCTGACACTCATTCGGTGAGCCCACTAGTTTACACTGCACCGTTTCCCACATTTGCACATCCTGCTCGCATACGCTTTATCTACGGGCTGTCGCTTAAATCAAAACTTAACTGGGCGCCACCGATGTTTATTCTTGTGCGGCCACCGTTCTTGGCGCTGTTGGCTGAGGGCCAGCGCTAGACGATGGCGTATCGTTCAGGTGTATCCACGACGATGCACTGGGGAACGATAGTTGCAAAGGGATTAGGAACGATAAATAACGTGCCACTCACCTAGGTTCACTTTATCACTTCTATCGTTACCTTCGCTAAGAACTCACCCCCTCCCTCTGCTCCCTTGATCCCGCCTCCCTTAGTTTCCTCCCTCTCCCCATGTTGCTGTATAGTTTTGCTCACAAAATATTATCACTCTCTGTTACACACACACACACTCTCTCTTTCTCTCTTTCTCTTTCTGTATTTCTCCCACTTTTCTTCTCTTTTTTCTTCTTTCGTCCTATACTTTCAGTCCTACGCTATATCTGAGACGAGTTTTTAAAAAATTCAATGCAAGTATCTTTATTTCCATCTCTCAATAAGTGAAAAGCTCCAATTTGACGTTCGTTTTGTTTTTGTTTTCATCATGAATGAACATTTTTTAAAAACATAAAATAACAACATTATACGTTTAACCCGGCGTTCATATTTTAGTCTCATGAAATAGCAACCCTGTGTTTTTTCCTCTCTTGTTTTTTTTTCTTCTCTATTTTTTTTATCAAAAAAATCCGCACTGCACTGAGTTAAATTGGTTTGTTTTTGTGTTTCAGGCACCATTTGTTGTTTTTATTAAACATTCTTCCCTATCTCCTTCCTATTTCCTAGTGAAAGGATTTTCATTTTATTGGTTGTAAATCAATTTAAACTTTTTTAACTCAATTTCTTTGTTCTTTGTTGTATAAGCGCGCGTGTGTGTGTGTGTATGTTTGTTTGTGTGGGATTTGGGTTTTGTTCTTTCTTAATTTTTTTCCACATTTTCTACACATTCTTTCCCATTTTCATTGCGTGCTTTTATCCACAGAATAGTGCTTTATGCGATGTTTCATTTTGTGTTACATTTTTCTCTCGTTCGTCTCGTTCACGTAGGATGAAGGCAAACATTATGACTTTGCTGCATTTTTACATGTTTTTGCTTTTGTTTCTCTTCACAACCTTTCATAACTTTGCTAAACTCGAGCCTGGTAGTTTGCTCCTAGTCGTTATACCTCTTTCACTGCCCGATCTCTCTCTTTCATCACCCTGCGCTCTTCTTTTGCTCTCTTTTTTTGGTCACTTTTTTCTCTCTCCCATTCTTTGTGTGTTTATGTCTGTACTGTCCGAAGTGTAAAATAAATCCCCAATTCTAATCACAGCCGGTCACCTTGCAGTTCGTCCGTTGCGGTCCACCAGTGCCCGGTGAGGAGAAGGTTTGACTAAAGGAGTACACCGACCGCGGCCCAACCAAATCCGCCCGTAAACCGTTCACCAACCGCACCCGGAAGCGTTCCCTGCTTCTGCCCTCCTCGTCCGAGCTGTCGGACCCGGTTGCCAGCACAATCCCACGGCCAACCGATACCGGACGCGCACTGTGTTCCTCGGCCATCGAACCACCGTCGGCAACAAGCAACACCAACAGCGATACGACTACAACCACGACCGCGCAAAGGGTACACTTCCGGCCGGAACCGGTAGCCGAGCTGCGTCCGCTGACGGATGGCAAATCCCCATTCGCGGGAACAACCACAACAAACGGTCACACCCACCGACAGCCGACGTCATCGGTTAACAACGGGTTTCAAGCGACGATGGAAACCGACTTTCCCGATGACATTGAGGCACCTGCGGACGAGATCCTTTAAGCAGGATTCACCAATCGGTTATGCGGCTAGCTTTAAAATGATCCTATCTGTATTGTAGTATTAAGGTTAATAACTATGTGGAACTATGCAAACGGCCAAACCCTTCTACTCCAGCATTGCGATCGTTTGTAAAACGAAGATGCGTTGGAGTTTGGTGAAATAATTTTTATAATGATATTTTTTATTAAAAACAAAAACAAACAAAAAACTGTTCCTGTCCCATTGACGCTATCAGAATATATCGTTGGACCTAGTGTATATGTAGATATTTGTAATTGCTTTCTCGTTTACGTCGTTGTTTCAATGTGGGTTCCATTGCGGAGTGAACCCCTGTAAGGTAGGAAATGACTTCTGAAGGTGCATCGGATGCACCATTCAGATGGAAATAAGTATGTACTTTTCTGCACGGTAATTGATAACGAATAGATAATATTAAATGTGTTACGTAGTGAAAAACTATGGTATGGAAACTTACTGGATCGTTTATTAATGACTGTGTCATTTGCTCCCGTGAATTTAAATAAAATAGAGAAAGAAACCTCTAGAACGATGTGTAATTTAGCTAATATGCCAAAAACAATACACTCACACGCAAACACATATACACTTAATAGAACACGAACGTATAGAATTGCTCGAAACAAACAAACAAACAAACAAGCAAAGATAAAATGTATAATTTTAAACCTCTACGAAAAAGAACGATTAATAGAAACTGTTTGCTAGTTAAACAAGTTTATTACAAGAGACTATTGGATCTTTTAAACAAAAAACACAACACAAACACTGTAGTTAAATGAAAATAATATCAATATGAGATGAAAAAAACCCCACTAATTAAGCTATAGTTGCAAATGAAAATGTAAATGTACTTTTCACTCTCACTCACTCACTTTCTCTCTGTCTCGAAGCGTGTTGTAAACTTGTGGTCGTGAAGGATTGATAACACATGAAGCATACATACAGAAAAAAAAGAACATGAACTAAAGATGGAAGAAAAAATATACTTCAGAATTTACTTGTGAACTGATACTTTGTTTGGTGCTGCTGCGGGGCTGTAATTATTCGCGCCAGTTGTTAAATATCACAATTGTACTGTATTGTTCCGAATGAGATCTTGATGGGAGGTACTAATGATGGGGTATTGATTGCATGCTAACGATTGTATTGATAATGTACCATCGGGGTGGTTACGATGATTGATTACAATATATTATGTGTCGGGGGAACATGCAACTGAAGGTAAACCGAAGGCTTTAATAGCTGACCAATCTGCTGTCAGTTATTTGC
>KI423144.1:0-30548 GCA_000473375.1 Anopheles culicifacies | reverse complement strand
GAGAAGAACCCACTCTTTTCTAATCGCCAGCGGAACGACGCCTTCCATCGATCGTGATAAAACAGCACTCACTCCCAACTGGGTTGTGCTGCTGCTTGTCCACGATCCATTTCCAATTAGCTAATCGTCGATCATTCTGACAGGTTGAAGGTAAAACCTTCTACGGCGATCTTAACCACCGCCATACAAACGGAAGCTGTTGATGGACAAGAACTTCTTCGCGAGACAGAAAGTACCGCTAACCGCGCTGGTACAACCTGATCTGCGTCGGTTTCGTGCGCAGCCTAGAACACGTATGTGTTCCAGCCAGGGTTGCTGTGGGCCAGGATTAGCGCGACGTCGTAACGGCACACGGCATATCATCAAATAGAAAGGGTGGACGTGTATATCTCCCCAGTGGAAAAAGTGGCTCGACCAGCCCCGTAGCGACCGACACCGGTTGAAGGTGGTTCCCTCTCAGTCTCCCACATCCCAAACGGGTTGAGGTTCCCTTGGAGGTGGGATGGTGGCGGATGAGGAGTTTGACGAAATGAGCGTAAATGTAGTGGCCCGAAAAACGGTGCGAAAACGATCATCTAAGAGATGATGATGACGATGATGGGCGGACGGAAAGATGAAAGCAGACGACGATAAGTCCGAGCGAAAAGATGGAAATCGTGGCTCCAGAGATGTGGCTTTCTTTGGGCAGGAAATTATAATAAACATGCACAAGCGAAAAAAAAAAAAACAAACCACAACAACAGGCACACGAGATCTGCACACGTACACATTGGGAGTTTGTGACCCGCCTGGATCGAAACGCGTTCGCTGTGTTGTGAAAGAGAACAACACTTCCCGAGCCCGGGTTCGGACTGCCAGTTGCATGAGTGAGAAAGACGCTGGGGAACCGATTGAGGGTGAAATTCGTTGCCGAGCACGATCTCGAATTGACGTTGCTGCACCGAACGTGGACGGGTTTTGGGCCGGGAAGTAACTCCATCCGCCCAAGCTCCAAGTTTGATCTTCAGCTTTGCCTCTCCGGTTGACACACTTGTAACGGATCAGTCGAAACGTGCTGCTTGAACTGTTCGGTTTGTGTGGACGATCGTGCTAAGGAAGAATTTCGCACAGTGGAAAGATCATTAAGGAAACAGAAGTTTTATGTTGGGAGCTCACATGTAACCCATGTGGATGGCTAGTGATCGAAGGCTCATTCCACATATCAGCTACAAATCTGTTCTCCCGTAAAGGAAAACAAAAGTAAAAAGTTGTGTGCAAATAAATCCGCTACTTTCGCGCCGCAGTCCAAGCCTCCTTCAGAATAATCGTGAACGTCATCGGTAGCGGATTGCAGTCAAAGACGAGTGTCTACCGGCCAGCGTTAGAATGGGATCGATAAGACAAAGCGTTCGACGGGCAGGACCATTACCGTTGCAGCTGATAATCGGCGGTGTTTGTGTGCTGTTGATACTTCAGGATCATCCCCATCATGTGGCGGAGGCCACGATACCGACTATTGATAATATCGGTAATACCCTCAGAGATGGATAAGACACTACAAAAACACCTGTCGGGTTTGGGACACATGACGTGGGACACCCGATTGTGGATAAAGCGGCGCTTCGCTTTTTTTTTGTGCCTCGTATAGGGTTGCATGCTCCAAAATAGCCGTTTGGCTTCTAAAGGCTCTGACTAAGACGAACCTACTCTGCGCATGATAACAGCAGGAACTGTGGGTCATAAAACCAAAGCCTTACTTTCACTGATACACTGACTGCAGATTAACGGAACAAACAGATACAGAGGATAATATATCTTTATTCTCAGAACCCCTCCAAAGTCTAATTTTAACTTCATGGTTCAATCATAAAACTAACGTTGAATATCTGCAAAAGTACTTTGAATTGCACGGTTACATAACACCTGAGTGTGTTTCCAACTTCCCACAATCTTATCGGGATGAAGAACGAAAGAGAGAGAGAGAGAGAGAGAGAGAGAGAGAGCAAGAGTAACAAAGTGCTATAACATTAGGCTGATCCAACGGTTCAACAACAATATCAACTTCTCGAGTGGTCTCGGTGCAAGGAATCATAAAAATATACAACTAGCAATTGCTATCAAATCATATCACTCGGGTTTCAAAACGGGTTAGCTGTACTTTGTACCACCAGTGCAACAGAAAGTCATGGCTGTTTGGGGCCACCACAGCACCTCAGAACTGTCTGGAATGATTGGATGATTTGGTGGAACAAACAACTTTCTGTTATAGATCAGATCCACAGTCGTCTAGGACCTAGCCGTCTTTGAGGAACTCGATAGGTTTTGCTGTCCCATCTTCCTTTACGCTTAGGGCCTGCCAAGAGCTTTACTGACTATTGATGATATCTAACGGACTATTTCTAGATTCCATGCAGATCATGCTTTGTGAGGAATTGATGTGTATGATTCCAAGTTCGAACTTTGGAACTTAGTGGACGAGTGACGCTCAGAATCAAAGTTTGAAGTCGCGGAGTTTAAGATCCTTGAGGTAGTTGTTAATATTGCATCTGTTCTTTAGAACATCGAAAGAGATGGAAATGGAACGATACTTGACCCACAGAACGAGTTCCCTCAAGAACGTTAACATTGTGTTATTGCAACAATTATCTCCAAAGAATTAATTGTTCATACTCCACTGATTCCAAATTCAGAGAATTAAGCAAAAGACTCTCACATGATGCCATTTAAGGTTTACACTTAATCAAACAAAATCCCCTCATCAATATTGCACTTTCTTTTTTTTATAATACAGAAAAAGTTTTAAAACCGGAACCGGAGAAGTTTCGGGATGGGCATCAAAAGATAAAAAAAAACCCACACACACACACATTATATGATTGTTGGTGTGCGTGGGATGAAAAGAAAAAGTTAATTGATACCGGGGTCACACAAAACTATGCACGCAGGAGTTTAAACACAAGGAGAACAACAAGCCAGACATTGGAGAAGCGACTGCATCCGGTATGGCCATTAAGCAGATAGCCAAACAAATGTCCAACTTGGCGGCAATCGGCTTCTCGACTGTTGTGATTGTTTTATTTTTAAAATTCGGTGAAGGTTTTCTGTGTGCTAAAACCGAATACGATGACGGTGGTCAAGGTTTGAGTGTGTTGACCAACTACTGTAGGAGGAGTGTTTGGACGACCACGTGCTTTAGTGATGGTCCACTCCACTGTCTACATTCGTACCAATTCTAACAACTTGACGCTACGGGAAATTAGCATCAAGCAAGAAAAGCCCTCAAAAATGGCCCAATTTACTAAAGAGATTAGTTTTTGCACTACTAAAGGCCCAAGATTGATCAATTACTGAGGATCTTTAGATTATGCACATAAACTAGCATATATCTCCCTTGTATGACATTTGCGAGAGAGAAAATTAAATTTATATCACTTACCTAATGCGTGATGCCCTTCATCCTACAATCCTTTCTTCCGCAGTGAAAATTCTACAAACACCCATCGTGCAGCAGCTGATTCTTCCACGACCACTGGTCGCCGCCGATCCGAATGTGGTTGCAGACGAACCAGCGACTACGTCAGCCATGGCGCAGAAAGATCCCAAGAAACCAACGCCCATGAGCGACGAAACAGGACGAATGTCTTCGAAAAGCGCGCAGGAACAGGACAGTCCCGCCCAGGATGATGCTGTCCGTACGTTCCTAATACCGCGGACCCGCTCGTTACCGGGTTGTCCGCTGTGCGATGCATCGGTTTACAGTTACTGCGACGAGAAGGTGTACCACGATGCGTGCTGCTGTGGCTCCATCAACGGAGCGGCCCCGTTCGGCGGTGGTGGTGGTGGTGGCGGCTTTGGCGGATTCGGTCCCTTCGGCCGGCAAGGTTTCGGTGGACCGGGCGGCTTTGGTGGTGGCTGTGGTTACAAAGGATGTTCCTTCCTGTATGCCAACTCTTGCTACGAACATCAACTGATAGTGAACTGTTGCTGCAATTCGCCATACTAGACTAGTTTCGGATGTTTCAGTCACCGAACGCGTTTTGCTTTCGCGAAATCACTTGCTCCCGCCTTTAATGTTCTTCAATTTCGTCGTCCTGCCTCCTGTCTGCCTATCTCCCCTCATCCTGCTCACTTACTTCTCATTAGGGTTTAGTGTTTAAGTTTCATTTCGACGAGTGCGAAAAAGGACAAAATATTATTATGAATCTTGGTCGATTCTTATTTATACAGCTGCCTTACTTTAGGAGGGTTCTTATCCACCCTTTCATCATAGAGAGAGATAGAAAGAGAGAGAGAGAGAGAATGCAAACACTGAAGCCCACACACGTACTAAGTAAGCTAAGGATTAAAACATAAAAAATAAAAGCGATCATCGATCGCACTCACTCTCTATGGAACACATTCTTTCTGTTTCCTTCTCGCATTAGAAAATACACGTAATAATAAAAATAAAAAGATTCGCCTTCGATTGCGAACCGGGATCACCGGCTAACTTTCCCCGTTAAACACGTTCTTCACAGCATTACTCCACATCGTCCTTATACTTTTCCCGCGCTTCAGCACGTGCATCCGGTACGAGCTGATTTTTCACACCACCGAGCACGTTGCTCGTGGCCTGTGTGGCCAACACGATTGGCTGCACCACGATCGGCGGTATTTGGCGCATAACCGCACCGACCGCTCCCGTGTAACCTTTCTGATCATGCTCGAGGGCGGTGATCTCCACTAGATTGTGTGCCGTCTCCGTGATTCCCTGTGTACGATTGGCGATGCCACAAATAGATTAATTACGCTGTCGATACCGTTCCGCCCTTGCCCCTTTTCTTACTTACCTCGCGCACTATCTGTATCGCGTTGGACATTCCTTCCCGAATATCTTGCGGTGGATGCAGACGCTTCCGTTTGCCTTTGCGATTGCCTCTACCGCGCCGGATCGATGGTCCGGGCGAAATCATATCGTAAGCCGTTTCGGCCGTAATCTACAAAGAGTGAAAGTAGATGTTAATTATTACATCCTGCTCATAGCTTACGGGTTGGTAAAGCAACTTCAAAGTACCTGCAGCAGGTGTATGATGCGGGTGGTTATCTCTAAAGCTGCCAGCGCAGTACGGGCCGTAAAACTTTGTGCTCCACGTTGCAATCCTCGAACGATACGGCCATCCTTTTGATACTGCTCGATCGGCAACCAGAACAGATCCCAAATGCCTTGCACTGTAACATGTAAACAAAATATTCAACATTAGTGTACTCAAGATAACAAACACAAACAAAATACTACTTACAAAGCTGCACCAGCGAGTACATTGGTCCAAAGCCACCGATAATCTTCGGTAGCTGATGCTTCTTAATATCCTGCAACCATTCCTGCAGCAAGAAGTTCAGCAACCTATCCACACCGAGCAATCCGTGCCGGTAAGAGATCTTTTTCAACCGTATCTCCGAACACTGCAGCTGACCCAAGCCCATCAACAAACCGGCCAGCGAACCGTGCGACAGCTCCATCCGCTTGCCATGGTAATCGATGCGAATCGGTACGTCCGGACTGAAGATCACATTGCGGAAGTAGATCGGTGCCGTATCACCCGCCTCACTGTACGCGGTACCTTCCTGGGTGTCCTTCAGCTTTTCCTCTTCCTCGATGAGCAGCATCAAATTCTCCGACACCATCTTTTTCGCCTGCAGCTCCTGCACTGCATCAGGGATGGATTCTACCGTCATGACCGGTGGCTGATGGGCCGGTGTTACTTGCTGCGAGGCACGACCCCCGGCAGGTCCTGCAGTTGGCAGACTGGCATCGTTAATATCACCACCGCCACCGAGCTGGTTGAAGTAGTTGATCAAAAACAACAGCGAGTCCTGGTCGATGTTGAGCCGTATCGGTAGGATGGAAACGCGCAGACAGCATTCCTGCGCCGACAGTGCCGGGTTCGGGCGCATGTGTAGCGCCTTTATAACCACCATGTGGTTCGTGCTCTGCTTGCTCGTTGGACGGCTGGGCAGTTTCGGGTGGTAGAGAAACTTCTTTATATTCGACACGGCCAACCCGTCCACGATCTCCAGCTCGTTGATCAGCAACACCTGCCGCGATGCTTCCTTCGTGTTGGATGGGTACGTTTCGTGCGAAAACTGTACCTTGCTGATGTGAATTTCCATCGTCACGTCGTGCTTACGATCCGGGCCACCGCGCGTTTTCCACGTCAGTTTCGCCAGTGCCGCATTGGCTGGGCCGCCGAAGCTTACCGACGGTGAACCCTTCGAGTAGCTTACGCCCGATTTGTATGCTTCCGACATTGGCAGAGCGGTGGGTAGATGGACGGTACCGGGCATAGTGGGTACGGTTGTTGGTTTGTCCGCTTTGCTTATCGTTCCACCCGTCGCCGGTTGTTTCGATTTGCGACGTCGATCCTCTTTCGTGAGAAAGTCACGGCCGCCGTAAATGTGCCACGTTACGGTCATCTCACAGATGGTGTACCGTTCGACTGCACTGGGGAAATCTTCGGGCGCTTTCAGCAGATCTGGTTTTCCGCTCGGTATGCTGAAATGATTGTCCACAATGCGAATGGGGTCTTCCGATACTGGCACCTCCTGATTGTGTGCATCATCCCGATGGGGACGCTCTTCATCGGCGATGATACAAAAATCGTCGTCAGTGTCCGAGCTGATTTTACGCTGAGCGAAATGAGAACCACTACCGCTCGCGCTCGATTCCACCCGATGTTGGTTCAGCTTGTTTACGTCTCCGAGCTCTTTCGTCACCTGCGGTAGTGCTTCCACACCCGTATCATCATCGTCATCGTCACCTATGCCATAGCTGATCGGATGTTGCCCAAGTACCGATCGCTCAAAGTTCATTAGCTCGCGCATATTCACACTGGCATTATCATCATCCACATCCGCACCGCAGAGATTGGTGCTGGACTGCCGCTCGTGCTGCCTCAGATAGTGATCGTCGTCATGGTACGATGACGGTATACTCGAACCGTCATCGATGCTTAACGAATCATCATCCGAACCAAAGCGTCGCTTATTGCTATTGCTGCTGTCCGACACGCCAGGTTCCTTTTCATCCTTGCTGCGCCGCTGCCGTTCGTCGGGGAAGAAAAACATCTCCACTCCAGCACCGCCACCAAGCAACGTATCGTCTCCCGTGCCCTCACCAGTGGAGGTGCTTTCAATGTACAAGCTTTCTTCCATTGCATCGGCCATTAGTGTGTTAACGTGCTGTTGCTGCTTCGGCGTGACAACCGGCCCACTAGCACTGGACGGTGGACGAACCGGTAATAGTTCACCCTCCGATTCACCACCCATCGGTAGTCCTTGCATCCCACCAACATCCTTCTGTTCCAAAGCACCACTTCCACCGATCGTCGAGTCCGATCCTCCCGCTACCGAAATTCCACTCCCAGTCGCAGAAATGTCCGCATCAGCATCACCCTCTGGCAGCAGAAGATCTCCCTCAGCGGCTAGATACCCGATCAGCTGCGCCAATGCACGTGCCGAATCCGCACACGTCCGTACATGTACATCGTTGATGGCAGTGCGCAGATCAAACTTTGGGAACTTTACCGTCACCCGTTCATTGAGCATCAGTGAAATCTCGAACAATCCTACCTCCAGCACGCATACCAATTCGTTCGATGGTAGAACGGTGATCTTGCTGCTATTGTGTGCCACCTGATGTCCACTGCAGGACGAATCCTTACCACCCGTCGCAGTGATCGTGATTTGTTGCGGCGCTAAGCTAAGGGTGACATCTTCGGCGATAAAGTTCAGCGTAAGACCGCTGCTAGTTGTCGTGATGTTGCTGCTAATCATAAACGAACCAACCGTTATGACGGCCCGATAAGGGAAGTACAGAGGGCGATAGTCAATTGCACAGTCCCACAAATGTAGATGCATTTCGGTAACAACACCGAGCGGAACATATCCCTGAACGGGATAATCGACCACATCCAGCATATCGAGCAGCTGCGTGAGCCATGCATGTTGCTGCAGTGTGGAATGGTGCCGCAGTGTAGTCAGCTGTATACCGGCCGCCAACCGGATACGTTTGATCGCCAAATCGGGTACGGATTTGATCTGGATTGCAAGCGAAAGCATCTCCCTGTTCGCACAGCCTCGCTGTTCGTGTAGGGTTAGGCTTTTCGGTGTCGGATACAGCGTGCTCTGCAGATACGAAGGAAGCACACTGTTAATCAAACGCAGCGGTGGATTGTTGCTGGGAGTTGGAATCAGTCCACAGTGGTAGAATTCGGCCGACTTGGCTTGGATGCACAGGTAACCGAGATTGGTGTTGCCGTGGAATCCGCTCACCGAGAATATGTAACCCGAACTCAATCGAATCACAAACTCTCCCAACTGTCCCGGAATGACATGCTTCTGTGCATCACGAACGGGGGCGAACATCGTCAGCACGGCTTGGCCAATGTTCAAACGGAATGCTACGCTATTTGCATCACGATCAACGCCACTAGCAGCCAGTGCCTGTTTGCCACCGTGCGATGAGCTTCGGTGCGAATGGGTAGACGATTTTCGTCCAGTTCCACTAGCACCACCACCACCATCGAGGTTGCCACTGCGTGTACGATCGTATACCGAGTAGAAAATACCATCCGAGTCGGACTCCGATTCCGAATTTGTTGCGGATGAACTGGAATCTGGATTGAGGGAATAGAAAAGAAAAAGAAAAAATGTAATTGCTATAACGCCCGGTGAAGTTTTTCTCTCCACGACTTACCCAACTGGATACCACTTTGGCACATTGTGTACGGCATGTATATGGAATCCATCATGCCCATGCCGGCGAGACTAATTTCTGGCTCGCGGAAAGAAACGCGAACCGTATTCTGTGCATTTAGCTGCGCTTCAGCTGCAGCCGTCGCCGACGGTGCACTAGGTTCCCAGAGTAACAGATCCGTACTGATGCGATTGTAAATAACTTCATACAAATGTTTCGATCTAGCGTATAAAAGGAAATCACACATTAGGGAGCATATTAATAAGCATTTATAGTCAACCACCAGTGATACTTACTTCAGCTGCAAGCTGACGACGGGAAGATCCACGCGGATCTGCAATTTTGCCCGTTTCATCGCGCACGAACAAAACGTATTCATTTCGTCCGTATCACCGGGTAGTGTGAGTGTCTCCGGAGTGTCCGTAACACCCGACGCGGATGTCTTCGAATGCGGTGTGTCACTTTCCCTGCACACACGTTTAGCACTGAACGGTGTGTCCTCCTTACATCGTCCAGTAGTGACGCCGAAACTTTCACCAGACGTTGGATCACTATCGCTTTCCTCGTAACTGCGATGGCCGGAGCCCGCCCTCGGTGCGTACGACTTTGCACCACTCGTCGTACATTTGGTGCCCTTATCGGTACCACACTGGGCCGGTTCTTCCAGAGCTTTCTGCAACGAGCTTTCGCTCGGGATTTCGATTATTATTCGCGGATACTCGACCGCAGGAATCTGCCCGGGAGCAGCATTCTCTTGCATCACAGTTTTGCCTATATTTACACCACCACCACCACCGCCCACCGAACAGTTGGTTGCTCCTTTCGGTTCCGCTTCGTAGTAGAACAGTTTGATTTCGTTCGCCGAAATGTCATACACAGGATGCGGACTCAACGCAATTCCCGTGCGCACCTGTTCCAGCTTTAGTAGAAGGAAATCGGGCCGAATGTTACGCCGCCACCAAGGCACCCGCTGGGGATCGTGAATCGGACGCAGGTCAGGTATTGGAAAACGTAATCGAAAGTCTACCGCTAACGATTCTAGCTGTAGGTCAGTTTTTGCCTCCAGCTTGGAACGACCAGATGCTGCGCTGCTTGGTGGTGCAGCTGCCGGGGTTGAAGCCGCACTATGGTAGTACGATGCGAATGGAGCTTGATAGAGCAGCGAACTCAAGCGATCCAAAATGGTAATGTCAAATTCCGTCAGGAACGGTGCCATCATGACGTGTATTTTCGTACGGGGAGGCGAAAACCGTTTGCCGCTAGTGCCCCGTAAAGCATTGCAACTTTGCTCGAAGGTTACGCTTATTTCTGGCCGCTTCGGTAACGAACTACCGGCACTGGTAGGTCTCTGTTCACGATAAAATTCCACCAAAGGAACGGATACTTCTAGCAGTACCTCTCGTAAATCGGCACGAGCAATTGAAATCGAAAAACGCAACAGTGATCCACATCGATTCCGCTGCTCATCACCTTCGAGAATGAGCGGAGCCAGCAGTAACCGTAGATGGCTACAGTCACAGCCACTGTCCAGGATAAGTCCGGCATTACTAATGTCGTTAGCACCGAGTCCAAGTCCCAAGTTGCCGATGGAGCGGAAAAACCTATCCGCTTTCGTTTGCAGCTGCTGGACACTCGCTTCGGAGAGGGGTGATTCCACAGTGCCTAGCTGACTACTTTCCAGCAGAATGTCCTCGTGCAGCAAAACTAACGCTAAGGCCGCTACGCGAACGTTAAACTTCGATATGTCCGCATTTGCGTCTGGATCGATCATCCGTCGACGGCTAGCTGCCGATGTACCCGTCGTCCTTGACGCCGTACTGTTCGACGTGAACGAGCTGGTCATGGAGCTGGTAGATGATATGATAGATTCCGAATAGTCCTCCCCACCCTCGTCACCGGGGTATGCATCCCGTTGCAAAAATTCGGCCTGTTCCTCGATCATCGTCTGCATTGGATCGGCAAGTGACCAACCCTGATTGAAGCCGATTCCACCGCCCATACGTGTCATGTTCTGTTGGTATTCCATTTCGGAAGTCGAAGTTACTTCATGCCGCTTGCCGGTGGATGTTTTTAGCTCCCGTGCTGTCGGTCGTGGCGGTGGTTCCTCATTGTCTCCGAGAAAACTATCACAAACCAAAACGAGCGAGTGTAGCTGGCGCGGTGTGAGGAAGAGCTGGATCGAACCGACGGACAGCTCCAGCTCCACGTTTGGACCGGGCAGATTGTCCGCCTGCTTCATCTTCAGCCGGATCTCCTGCTTGGAAGTGATTTTACCGACAATAATCTCCCCCGATCGGTACACGCGCATACCAGACTCCCCTTGCTCTTCCTCGCTTTCCAGATCTTCCTCTTCGCTCGGATCCGTTTCACGATCCGTGCCGCTACTGTTGCTACGCCTATAAAACTCTGCCCCACGGCTATTTGGGCTACTACTATCACATACGCTTGTGTTGCCATAGGCAAAGTATCCGTCCCCATCGCTACCGAGTAAATTCGACGGAGAGCCACCACCGTCCGACATATGTGAGATCGTGCTGCGGAACTGCTCACTGTCTATCATGCTTTCCCCATACGCTGGTACCGTCGATTCCGCATCCGCCGTACGCTGTTGCTGTTGACGGCGCGTACGCGGATTGTCTATCCGAAACTCCTCAGTGTAGAATGTGATACCCTCGATCGTTATGTGATGGGTGGCGTGTGTCGCTATTAGGAACGATTTTTGTTGCTGCTGTTGCCTGCTCCCACCAGTAACGGTGTGATCTGACACGTCCGACCCGGATGAGGATGACGTAGACGCTTTCGGGTTGCGATCGGGCGGATCATTACCAGCCTCATTCTGGTAATCGATACTAAAATGCAATACATCATTGAACAATGTTAATGCGCTCGTTCTTCGATATTCAATCGACTTGCTTACCTTTTGATTTTCACTATCACAGCAACACCTCGGTCTCCTTCAGGTGACAAGTATTCTATTCTAATTTCGCTGTCATAAAGTTTTGCCTTAATTCTATTTAGCACTGTTAGGAAAAGAATAAAAGAAACATTTGAAGAATATTAAATTAACTTATAATTCATAGCATTTTTCTAATTCTAAGAAACGCTAAGTATCGTTTCTCGTTTTTGGTGTGCGTATGCTTAAAGAGATAGTAAACAAACGCACACGAACACAATCGAGATAATGTAAATAAAAACAGCGTCACAATCGTAGTGCATAATCAATCCCTAAGAACATTCAACGTGGCCCCGTGCGCACCTACACACTGCTCGATCTTGGGGAAATCAAGAAAGCACACAAAGGCGAAAGGTAACCCGCGGCCAATCTAATCACTAGCGACTTTGCCCATCGCGCACCGTAAATTAGGTCAAACCGATGCCACTGTACTTCTTAACGCTACACAACCCGCGCTGTGTACATCCTGAACGAGGTTTTAAGCCAAGGTGATGTTTGCGCGTTGCACATATTCAAATTCGTTCCTCAATCTCTCATGGACAACTTAACATTCTAGCTAGAAGAGGTCCGCGTGTAACCTTGACCCTAAATAATTTAGTTTCTAATTTCTAATGAAGACGGCGTGTTCATTTCCCTACAAAACTACTCACCGTTGTCAATGATTTGTGCGAAGTTTTCCAGTCCCTCCATGGCACTAGCGGGCAATTGTTGGCCAGCGGCGGGTGCACTGACACCCCGCCCATGACCACCGTGTGTCGAGTGGCCGTCCGCGATGCTGCCGCCGGTACTTTCCCGTTCAAGATATTCCTGTGCTAGCTGCATGGAGCTGGACATCGACGACCACATGGATTCCAGCATCGAGGTACCATCGGTTGGCCGTGCCTTCGGTCGCAAGCTTATCGTTAGATTCGACACCTCGATTGAGCTGTCCTTGGCGAGCAGTGAATCGTACGGTACGTTCACCGTCACCGAGCCGATGTGACCTCCCGTTACCTCGATACCCCATCCTTGTCCTTCGCACAGTTCATTTAGAGCCTGCAAAGAATAGAAGCAAATGATAAGCAACTTGTGTGCACGGTGACGTGGACGTCGGATAGGTGAGTGTGTTAGACCTGAAATTTCAACTTGTATACATAAACTCCTCAATACCCAAGGTTGGTCCAACATGCAAATAGAAGCGACACACAAGGATACGCACGTCTTCAGGTCAATCACGCGTAAACACCAAGCACGCCGTGTTTATCTTCAAACTGGACGACTTTGAACAGCCGAAAATCATCTCATTTCACCCACAACCACCATGGGGTGTGGGATGTTTTCACACTAACGTTAAAGTAAATGTTAGAACCATCCGAAATGAAACCCACGGCGTGTTCCGCGTTCCATTCTGTGCCGGCGTTCAGGGTCATTGCGGAGACTTAAAATTATAATCGGACTACGCATGTTAAACCTCGAAGTATCTCTCGCTCTTAACAGCAAAGAGCAGCAAAGAGTCGGATGATATAGCGAGTGAGTTGGCGACTCTGATATGATGGTTTTTTTTTTTGTCCATGGTCTAATCTTCTGTGTGTGGAGATTCCGGAGCAACGACACACATCGGTTATTGACGGGAAGAAGCATGAACACTTACACATCACGTGGAGGCAAAAGCAGAGCAAATCTTCGCCGCGGATAGACGCAAAGAGTAAACGCCTCAACGCGTTGTTGTGTGAATAGCGCGTTTTACACCCTGTCGTTATTACACGCCACGTGGTACGTGCGTGCTAATACCGTAAGCGATCGACAGAGCGATGAATTCTTTGCTAGTGTGCTCTGCATCCAACGTGCTTGATGCAAACAGATGCGTACCATTAACAATGGTGCTGTGTTGTCGTGGTAGAGGTGGCGTGATATTAGATGTGGCGTAGGCTCTTTTCCATGAGTGTTAATAAATCTTCCTAAACTGTCAGCTAATTTAGAGGAGTACACCATCTTTTTTCAGATTTGAACTTGAGAAGAATGTTTTGCAGCCTATCCGCACTTGACCTAGCAAACAGCTAGACATCTGATGCTTGTTTGTGTATCCTTTTATCTCTAATTTTATTGAAAACTATCTACACCTTCCCCCGTACGCAGGATTGACTATCCTGCCACGGGTACATTCAAGTCACGAAAGCCAGAAATGGCAGGTCTAGACCTCTCGACGTTGTAAATCCACAGAAGAAGAGCAAGACCTTAAAGAGTCATGAGTTGAATCATTACAGCCATATGTTTGCTCGCGAAACAAAACCATATGTCCCGACGCACGATATGTGCAAGTTCGTATTCTAGCTCCAACTACAATGTATCTAAACGCAGCTGAATGTTCTCAACTGAACGAACGAAACGAAAACTACTCTCTTAGGAACGGGTCATTCCCACTTGACGCTTACAAAGCAAGAACATTAAATGCTCCTCCATCACTCTAGGTCGCTTAGTTAACGTCGGAGAAGATCCAGCGCTGGATCATTGAAGTCGCTGCACACAACAGCAGTTTGTATGTATATCACGCCCTTAGATCACGTTTGTTTGTTGCTTGCGTTGTATTAGCCCATTGACTTTGTACCGGTGGTACTTGAAAACAATGTTACTAATCGTTCGCTTTGTCGTTGTCGATGATGGTTGTTGCTGTGAAACAATAATGTTCTACGCATTACTTCTGATCGTCACTCACACATCGATCCGATTGCTGATCGTGATGATCTCGAGTGTAATGAAGCACATGTACTGTGTGTGTGTTTTTATCGCTTTTATTCAACAAGTTAAAATCTTTTAGCGCTGCTCGCACTAACTACCAATCACTTCAATATCGCAACCAAAATCAAACCTCCTAATCAACCATTGCAGTGAACTAACAACTGACCCCACCCTAGTTTGCCACAACCGAACAATAAAATGCAATATCTAGCCCGTAAGCGCACGTGCCTGAACGGGAGGGGAAATGGCAGCAAGGGGACGGAGCAAGGGCGAGGGAAACCCGTGGCATATTAATCATCAAACCATTACATACACTTCCATGTGTTTGCATAATTTCAATGTCTTCCTCTGCATTGGTCCAACGGAACCGGTAGGTTCAGAGAGACTCGAGTGCGGATTGGTGTGCTGCCTCTGCCTTTTTGGCATTATGAATTTAAATTCTGTCCGCTGTTGGGAGATTTTGATATGTCTTTCGTTATATGGGTATGGGTGCACAAAACCACCAGCAAAGCATGCAAAACACGAATGGAAGAGTTAGCCCACAGTGCGAGTACACACAAGTAGCGGGTAAGTTTTATTAGGTGGCAGGGTTCAGTCAGGTTGCGTCTTTGGCATAATAATGCGATTCCTTAGCAAATCGGGGTGCAGCGAAACAAATCGATTGTGCAAATGCGAGGTAGAATCGATAATTTTTGGGGCTTCAAATCACCCATTATTCTACCGTGTACCGTGATGCTTTTCCACAATGAGATAAACAGGAAGCGAGCAAGTCTGAGTACGTTAGAAAGAATCTAATATTTTTGCTATAGTTTTGTAACAATACACTCAACTCAAACCCGGTGATATTCAATGGATAGAAGAAAAAAACAATCCCCAATGCTTTCCGTATTTGTTTTGGAAGTTGGCGGCGCTTTCTATCGTCGTTTCGCAATGGCATAGCGATTGGGCAAGGTCAGTTGTGTGTGGTACGATGGTGCCAATTTTATTTTTTTGCAAAGCACACAAAAACTTCCAAACCGTCCCGCACTCCACAACCGTTCGTTCGTTGTTCGTGGAAGGTAAGCAAGGAAGATGTTGTTTTTTTTTTGCGATTGGCGAAAGAAGATATACTCTGGTTGAGCGAAGAAAATGAATGCTAGTAAACAGCTACTGTAGACGCTAGACGCTACTGTGTGTGTGCTTTAAATGTTTTTTCAATCCCGTTGTGGCCGTTCGGTGGGGAGTTTTGTTTGAGTCATGTTTGGAAAATGAAGTTGCGTGCACGCGACACAATTGCCCCGTTTCCAAGGTTAATGTCGCACTGAATAAAACAATACGGAGACACGCAATTTTTGTGTTCCTGCTGCTTTTTGTGCTGACCCATAATGCATCAAAACCCGATGTTGCCGATTCCGTTTAGCAGACCAATAACATTCACTTCGTCAGCAATCGTTTACACGTCTATCGTGAAGGAAGTGTACAAAACCAGCCCATAAATCAGTGCATCCAAGCCTAGAGCTTTAAACGTTTAAAAAAAAACACCAACAATCCAACCTTTCGCAATATGGCCACCATCCGGCACATCGGCTTTTGGTTCGGGCGAAATTTGCGTCGCAATCCGAACGAACGACGACTTCGGCTTCCACCGCACGAATTCGCGCGCGCTCTTTTGCAGCTTACAAGGTTTTTCGTTCCATTTTTGGATTGCCTGCAAAGAACCGGACCCAAGTCCGGTTTACTATCCGCGCCACACTCACACAGGGGTGCGAGAGTCCGATATACTACCACTACTGCAACAACGCAGCACAAAACCCCACAAGCCAGGTTCAAGGAGCTCGGAAGAAAACGCGTCGACTGCGCCACCATCGGAAGAACGTGGTCCGCTCCGCTCAAGCCATCGTTACCGACCCCGACCCTGCCGGGGTGATGGACCACGGTAACGGCTGTTTCTCGCCAATCAGCTGTTAATGAAGCGCACGCGCTTACGTACTGCTGTTGGTGTATGTGCTGTGGGAGCGTACGCGTGCGATCGCGATCGCGCACTCGGCCAACCTTCAACTTGCGGGTGTCGCTGAGTTTGCATGTTTGAGCAGCATCAGGAAACCCTTAGCGCACTCCAAACATGGCATTAATCAGCTAGCCAACTTCTTCTGCAAAAGATCTTGAACTTGAGCAGGAATAGGTCGATAATATATATGGTAGGGAACCAATTGTTTTCACCCTTTAACATCGTCCCTTATAAAACCGTATTTCTTGATGGTCTCTTTTAGCATCATTTATACTTAAACATGGGCTCTTAACACGGACACGCGCTAGCGGGATCTAAACACAACGGTGCAGCAGCAATTTTCGTTGACCTTTGCCAACGGTTATCGGTAGCTACCGGTCGGAAGTACCGAGATACTAATATAATGTGTACTTTGAGAAGCAAGTTCTCTACTCACCGAGTCACCGCCCTTGTGTGACGCATAAATTTGTAGTTAGTAAGAAAAGGCAATTCTTCGCTTCTAAGATCATCATATTAATCGATTATTGCACATGCAGACAGACTACTGGCCACACAGTGTCGATACATGACTACACGCCTCAAAACGGGGGAGAGACCGGGAAGTGAAAGCTCCAATAAAACGAAGTGTGTGATTAGTTTTCTTTGTTCAAGTTCTCTTGCACTGGAGCACCGAAAGGCTTTGGAGGTACGCAGCCTCTTTTGAATGCATTTCCTCTCCACGATGGAGTCTCTCATAACTTCCCCAAGAGCATTGCAACTGTTGGCCATGGGCTGCAGTAATCGAAGCCACCGCAGCTCACAAATGGTGTAGTGGCTGGCGTCAAGTGAATGCCAACTGTTGGCACCATTTGGTCTGCATTTTGGAGGGAAAAATGTTCTTCGACCAGGATATCAACAGTGCGTAGAAACACAGCAAGTGGACATACAATACTAGTTGCAAGGAAATTGCAAACGAAACAAAAATGTGAACCAAACCAAGATATTATTGCTCACACTGTTTTTTCTGTTGCTTGCAATATGCTGATGAAGCATAACTGAAGATGCCTGAAGCAAAATGAAATGTTGGGCTATATTACGGCCCTCAAACAACACACTATAAGAACGTAGAAACTGACAGGTCAATGATAATTTCCATGGGAAGAACTTCATTTGGAATTTGTCCAAACATTTGCTCCAGTAAATGACATATGAGATTCTTGCTCGCTATCCTCAAGATTTTGAAGAATTAAGTAGAGGGCTCTAAGCACGGAACGTTTTGTAAAACTTTTCATAACTAAAGTTTCTCTTCTTTTTCTGTTATGATATTACCATCTCGAGAAGTAGTGTTCACCCACAATAGAATGAACCTGCGAACGTGATAGAATGTCCTGCAGACGTGAGTAGGGAGATGATGTTTAGTAACGCGATTTATCCTAAACTATCTCATAATATTCCCCAATGTGTCATATGTCTAGGTTTTTTGTAAAGCGTTTGAGTATCGTATAGCATGAAACATCATAATCGCTTTTAGTACTAACACTTTCACGGGTATTCCACTTTTAACCAATCGTGGTACTAGCAGCTATGACTGATAGTGACACGCGCACACGCCAAAAGTGTAAAATCAGTGAATTAAAAGAAAAAAAAACTACTCATGGCAATATTACCCCACCATATGGCATGGGGTCGGGGAGGTTTACAAACTTCCTTACATTCGTCCCACAGTTACGGATCAATTGGTACGAATGCACAGGGGAACACATGGGAACGGCTTACACTGACAGATAACGAGTGCGCTCCACGGAGCTTCGGTTTGTAGTTCGCATCGTCCACACTACACTCGCATGGCAAATTGTTGCCTGCCACTGCCAATGCAGCAGCCGAAGTAGGGTAGTAGGGTAGGACGTAGCCAACCCGCGTATCACTTCCAGACGATTGGCTTTGGGTAGGCTTTGTGGGTAAACACACTCTCGGGCGAGTGTGGCAAAGTGGTTACATTATAAAATGTTGAGCAGGGTTGACTAATTTTGAAGTTTTTGAAATTTTATTCGAACTAAACTTCGACTAAAAACTCTTGTTCTGTCACGCTGCAGATGGATGGTCGCTGGAGATGAATTGATTTAACGCCTGTCATTAATACTGGTAATGAATTTGACCCCCTTCCTGGTAGTAATCGTTCAAAGGGCATCAATGTGATTGTGTCATGAAGTGACAGCCAGAAGTCTGTCCATGAAGAAGTTCATTTCGTAGGATGTGAATGGGTGATTGATTGATTGTAACGTTTATTCCTAAAACCATTTTCTCCCGCAAATCATTAACAAACATGTAGACAAACTTTTAAATCCACCCACAGTATAGCAGGCAAAGTTTATTATAAAAGCAAATGCACAAATTTAAATGCATCCTGCCGCGGGTACAACAGAACAGCCAGACTCATTTATTAATGGGTTTGTGAGGTTTATTTAATATTTCGTACCCATCCACACCTCACGCAGAATTCCTTTGTTCGGTTACGTAGCGTCCGGACGTACACACAGGAAAATTGTTTCTTGCTTCAAAACAGCAGCAAAATACGCAGAGCATGCACTCTGACAGCGATGCGCTTCATCTATGCCATGAATGCTCTTTTCCGACATTACCTTCGTACCTCCGTGTCCGCCAAAGTAAATGGGAAGAAGTTGAGAGCAGCGAGGAGTAAAAAAAAAACAACAAAGAGCTTACCGGAAGGGCTTCATGGAGCTGGCGGAAATAATGGCAACTTTGAACATTTTTTGTTTGTTTTGTGTGGCGCTTATGAATCATGTCGGAGGATGCTCCTAATGTCGATGTTTGGCTGCTGCTTTTTTATAACTGATCAACACTTTTCCATTGCAAAATAGTTTATAATTCCTTACTTTATGTACCATTTGCAAAATGTCTTACCGGGAAGATCCCTTCCAAACAAAGACTCCTCGAGACGTATGATGCGTCGCGTAGCAAGTGTGATAAAAAACAGCTATCGATGCATGACGCTAGATGGTATTGGAGCGCCGGTGTTGCGGGTGGTGCCGATGAGCATTTTGTTGTTGGTGCGCATCACAGACGATCGCAGACGACGGCAACGACCGATGTGTAGCGACAGACACAGGGCAACTTCTTGATAGGTCGAAAGCACGGCGATGATTATCAATCGAAAGAGGAACGGAAGCGAAACTTTCGTGGGGGAACAAGGATGTAAAGCAAACGTTTGCTAAAATTCAACGCCATCGCGAAGGAATCGTCCCTGGGATGAATGGGATTGGACGTCGCGTGGGACAAAGAAAATGAAAGCAATAGCATACGGTTTAAGGCAGCGTGAGCAGGCACGCAGGGCTGGTTTTGGGGACGGTAGATAGTCCAGACTTCCTGCCAGTTCCTGTCACTTTTCCCTTCCCATCCTTGTGTCCCTTGTGGCTCTGGAAGTGTTCAATTTTCTCTCGTTCAAAGCAAGACGCTCGGTGTGATTTAGGAAGATGAAAAGGGAAACACCTGAACTCGCATGACCTTAGCAACTTGACGAATGGTACGATTTTATTGCTTGTGGTTGAAACGAATATTGACCTTTCGGTGGGATTTACAGATTCGTTGCGGATTGGATTTTGTTTATCGAGCAGAAACCAATGAAACATGAATTTAAGCTAACCATTGCTTATATTACAAACATTCAGCACAACACCCTTAGTGGTAAGCAAACAATCAGCTGGCGAACAGCGAAACAAACAATCACAACTTAACTTCGCACGATTACGCTTGGTGGACGGAAAAATCAAACCAGCAATTTGGTTGAGTGAGATCAGCCGGCCAACCAGCAACTTCCCAAATCATATTCATCAACGCCAGGGCACTCCTTCCATATGTTGGTGGTGGTTTGAGCTGTGCGAAGATCTTTGAACCGGTTTCGATCAACCCAACGTTAATGGGTGTTGGTTCGGAGTGATTTAGTTCTTTCGCTCATGGTTGACGCTGGCTGAAGGCATTATAGAGTGGTAAAACCTGCTGTTAGTTGACATGGTGAAACCGAGCAGCGGGATTTGGTTTGGGGTTTGACTAGCGCTGTTTAGGTTGGTGTCCCGCAACATTTGCACAATGACTCACGCAGCAAAATGGGCACCAATTACCAGAGGAGTTAACAAACTCATTTAACACCATCACCCTGAGACGATGATGTGTAAGGGGACGTTGTCCCTGTGGAGTTCAGGAAGAATTTTAGCTTGTAAGGAGAATATGTTTAAAACTTTTAAAAGGTAATTTTTTAATAAATTAATAACAATTATTAAACCTAAAGTCAGCATTTGAATAACGTTCTAAACTGTTTGCATTTACGTGAGTTCTCTAAACTGAATAAAATGTGATGCAGGAAGCGATGAAACAAAACATAAACCCTCGCAAAAATGCTTCTACTCTCTGAAGGTAAGTTGGGCATATCATTAAGCGGTGCTTTTGATGGAAAAACGCTTGCAAAAACCAGCTCGCATAAGTACGGAAGCACAAGCAAGAAAAAACCATGCTTTACGCATGATAAACGGCCAAACATAACACCATCAAGTGCCTTATCTTAAAAAAGGAGTAGGGGCAACTACACAACAACAACAAAAAAACAATCACAGCCCACCTAGCTGCGTAGTCCGAAAAGAATGGCCTAATCATTGAAGCGTTTCATCTCAAAACACACGAGTGTTTGTTTCAGCGGTGTGCGTGGGTTGGTTGATAGGTGTTTGCCGCAAAAGCGCAACAGCGAAGTAGCAATAAATGTGTATAAATGTAAAATTGATTAACAACAGGCTTTAAAGTATTAAACAATCCTTCCTCTTCGTGGCTCGTAATAGGCCAGTTGTCGTACTACTATGTACCCGCTTCTATGCCACAATTCACATCAATCGTATTCTACACCTTTCAGACATTGAAACATTGAAGCAAACGGAAGAATTTAACGGCGCCATCAGGGAAGCGATGGTAACGCGCAATTGATTCTCGTTGGAACTGCACACCTCCCTACCCTCGCAGCGAAATCTGTACGGCAAACCACCAACACTCGGCTACTACCACTGTCAAAGCACCACGTATAGCCACGTCGGTGCATTGGCGGCTGCTGCGGCCAATAACAACTGCTACATCTTTCCACCGAATCAAAACAAAACTTCTCAAACTCTTGCACAGAGTGCGGGAGAAACGATTTACTTATACTAGCACGATCGACTCTTCACTTGATCGGCAAGGTGCACTCGAGAACCGCGTGACGAAAGATGTCGCGTCGTCATCCGTCTGGGTATGTGCGGATACTACCAACCGCTTGACACGTTCCTGTAGTACCGCCACCAGCACTATTTATAGCCCACTTTCCTTCCACCAGCGACGAGCGATTTAACGCTTCCCGCTTCACGTCGAACTGACCGGTGATCTTCATCAGTCCCGGTTTGGTTAGGTGCACTGTTACGGAGCATAGGAACAACTCTAAAATTATAATATTCACCAACACACGGATCTCACGAATGATCGAATCTGGAGTACTGTTGTAATATATCTCAGAATGAAGGTAGTATTTTATGATCTAATACTGCAAACTCAAGTAATCTTGTGGTCTGCCATAGCAGGATAGTTACGAATAGCGCAAGCCAACCAAGAAGGATGATCAGATACACTCAAAGTATCAAATCAAGATTGATAACGATTGTAAAGAAAAAATAAGATAAACATGATCATAACGTAGGAAGATCTGTGTAGTACACGATGCACTATACGATCTTTTGTTGCCATGGTAACAGATGTCAATGAAAATCCCTTGGCGTAAAGTCTGTCACACACATGTACAAAAGCCATAGACGTAGTATGAGCGTTGTATACTTATTTGTTACTACTAAAAAGAGTTGTGAGATACTTAACCAGTTCTTTAAATTTGTCCATACGAAACAAGAGTGCGATAGTGGTGTCTTGGTGCACAATAAATAATCAAACATTTGTCACACAATCACGGAACACAGCGAGTCGCATTTGCTTACGCAAATGAGCAAAGAAATCGACAAAACACAACGCAATTGCAAAATGGCAAGCCAATCCAACCTATAGACGCACGGGACAGGTAAGTTTTGAAGTTAAGGCGTGTTTACTAACGTGTTTGTGTTGTTTCCCAGCTGGATCTTGTTTATCGTTTATTGCAGTTGCTTGTTTTATGTTGTCTGCTAGAGTTTTAATAATGATTTGATTGAATTTGTCACTCTTGTCGGAAAACTCGTGGTGCTTTCTTCCAAACACGCTTTCGCATTATCACACCGTATCAATGGTTGCCAATTCGTTTCTAGGTCAATGGTGACTACGTCCAGATTCCCGGTTGTTGTTGTTTACGTATTACTTTAAGTGAGCTCCCAGACACCTAAATCCCCACCCGAGATAAGGGCACGAAATGTGTGCTCCACTGCTTCATGTTATCGACAAGTAAAAGGCACTTACTTTCCGTGCGATGGAAGAGAACCAACCTTGCATATCGAATCGTAGAAACCCTATCAAATATCTATTGGACCATGTAATGGCACATATTCTACCATTGACATTTCCATCTTTTAATTAAAGCGGCAGTAGTAGTGGCCAAACCCCTTCCCGTTTGCTTACCTGGCAGTAAAGTGTGACGTTGTGCACGGTTCCGGTACCATTGTAGAAGTCAACGTTCAGCTGATCGAGCGTCAGCTTCTCCTCCAGAAACTGGCCCAGATAGCGCTGAAGCAGAAAGCGGCAGATCTTCTTCTTGATCACGTCCGACCAGGGCGCATACCAGGGCATGATGACGCAGGATGATGCTCGTCCGTGGCTGAACGCAACCGTACCGGCTATCGGATGACGGAAATACGATCGAGTATTGATCGAGAACTAGCGGCTGTGGGGAAACCGCGAAACGCACTCACTGCGAAGTAAGGCCGATGACTGGCGGAAGGTTTTGCGCTTCGTCACTACACACCCGATGTCGGTACACGTTAGAACACGTTCACCAGTTGCACCGTTGGGTCTCGTGTGTCGTTATCGGGCCGTCCGCCGATAGGCCAATATCCACCGTTTTCTACCTTTTACGCACACCACGGTTGATAAGCGACTTTTGCCCACAGCACAATAATTTTTTTGTCACACTGCTTATTATTACAACTTAAATATGCCACTAGACACCACCGTACATAGATGTTTCGCAACAAAGAAACAACAAACGTTCACCACCACAACGAGGAGCGTGAAAAGAGTGAACACTTGTATGAACACTGCTTGAGATGCGATCTCTTCTTCTTTGCCGTAGCCGTTGCGATACTTTTACTGAAGATACTGGGCTGTATTCCTGCTGTTGTGATATTGTGTTAGCTCTATGCACAACGGATCACTTCTGAGTTTCTGGTTTCGGCGTGAAGTATTAATGGCCCCGTCTATTGGTTTTTAAAAGCGGTATATGTTTGATACTGTTCGGGTGTACCCGTTTCCCCGGATCAGCAGCCGTTGACGACGGATCAGCAACAAGGTCTAGTCTCAACGGCTGGCTCCTATGATCTGCGATGATGCTAATGCTGCCGCTCGTGATTTCTGCGTGTGTTTGTACCATTGGTTCTCTTCCGTTTCGTTCTCACTCTTGCTACACTGGAGCAATGGAGTCCGTTTGTTTTCTCTTTCGTGCGCTCGCTATGTATTGCGATTTCTTTGTTCACGCTCGTAGCACCCGAACACACCACACCCGCACGTTCTTCTTCCTTTTCCTACCAGCTGTTCACGCTAAACAACAGCACCATGCGCGATCTGTCAAAATTTCCACGGCCAACACCGTGTGTTGTTCTGCAGTGAACGCACACCAAAATTGTATTGTTTTGTTTAGAGCATAGGCCTGTAAAAAAGATGATAGAAAAAAAGAATAGAAACATTGTGTGCCTCGTTTAATTATCATCACTAAAATATGCTTTCCGTGTACGAGCGTGGCGTCAAGATAATAAAGATAGATATATTTTCCCCTTTAAACAAATAATTGATAAAAGATGGAGGAAGAAGAACAGCATCTTGGAAGATTCTATCTCACTGCTCATTCAGGAATTACACGCATTTCATGTTCCGGACACACTTGCATGTAACACCCTTTCCCTTCATGAACAGCACATACAACATCGACACTTTCAACACAAAACGGTTTGTACAGCCCTTCGATTGCATGTGTGCGTGAGCTCGCACACTGGCTGGCTGGTTTCGTCGTAGTTTCTGTTTCTTTCGTTTTGATGAAAACAACCCCGTCGCAGCTTTTCCCGTTTCGCCCATACACACAAACGGATGGAATGGCCCCCAGGAAGAGATGCAGAGACTATATACTTTGTTAGATTTTAAAACTGTCGTCCAGCAACATTTTGTTTTCTTTTTACTTTATGGCACGCAGCATATTTCCGTTAACATATTTAGCGCAATGATTGTGTACGACTTTTTTAAAGGGAATACCTCTTTACCTTCGAGAGTTCCACCACAAAGCACCGACCGTATCACTTTTACCCTGTTTACTTGCACCTCTTTCGAAATGCATTTGCGTCTCGCTATCGACCACCTCTCGCTCGTGAGTTATTAAACTTATTATTTACGTAATTAGCGCACTGTGCACGGATTTTGCAACACATTTAAACGCTACGATTGCGTTGGTTTCGTTTGATTCTTTCCTACGCCTGTTACTCTGTCGCGATTTGCCATCAACACTGGCAAATCGTACTTTTTGCGTTGTTTCTTTTTTCAGTAAATGTTGCTGTGCTGCGTTTTTCTGCGTACTGGCTTTGTTTACCACACGGTTCAACACTTTATATACATCCTACCGGGTCAGCACATGTCGAACCATCTGTCACTTTACCATTTGACGTTTGGGCTCCCAAATAATCCGTGTTTTCTGGAAGCGATTCAAAATACTCGCATTTCATACATTTAAAAGGATAAAATTAATTATACCTACTTATGTTCCTTTTGATCAATATTTAAGATTTTTAAACCGATTCAGATTGATCCAGACATGCAGGCATCATTAATTTTCCTGAAAATTCGTTAGTGATGCGAGGAAACAGATTGAAGGGGGTTAGTTCTTCTTCGACTGTCCGCATCCGTACAATAAAAAGCGTTTGAATTGTATAATTACTTTATTCATGCACTTAGCTTGAACCTGTTTTTCTTAAATGTTCATCTAACTCTCGCACTCCCTGGATAAGGCTACCGCGCTGTATTATCAATTTAGCCTAGAATAAAATAGGAAATCCGTTCACTATTCCAGTTCTCGCCACCGTGTTTTTATTCTTCCTTGGGGCCGGGCCCCATCCTACATTCGGGATACTTTTCTGTGAGATAACTGCGTACCTCACCCGTCTCGGCCATCATCCGTAGCCGCACCTTGTCCTGGTTGCGCAGATATTCCTGCTTCTTGAGGTAAATCTCCCACGAACGGAACTTGGTATAGAAGGGAGGGAACTTTTTCTTCTGCAGCTGAATCTTCCCATCCATGCAGTACTGCGTGAAGTCGAGAATTTCGTTGTTTTCCAGCTCGCTTTCGGTGCGACACACGGTCGGGCTCGCTACCACCTTGGGGAAGTTCATATTTTCTGGTCGGAATTCCACCACATGCAGGCCCTTTTCTTCCGCTATCTTTTGATGGTCCTTTTGCTTTAGCAAGCCGATGAAGAATGCTTTTACAACGTGCTGTACGTTGGTGGATCCTTCGCATTTGGCACGCAAATCTTTAATGCCCAGCACCTCACACACAGTTCTGATTGCCCGGTGACACTTTAGCCCGAAGCCTTCCGGTTTCCGCTCGACGAACAGTTTCGTGGCTCCGAACTGACAATGAAAGTCGTGGAACACCGTGTGTCCATTGCAAAGATCAAAATGCATCAGCTTTTGGCCGGCACGATTCTTCGCCTGGCGCAAAGCGGCACGCCCTTCGATTGCCTTTCCAAATCCAAACCCAGCCAAACCGTTTCCATTGCCCGTAACCACCATCGCTGAAACGCGTCGTTTTCGACCATGGTTACCCTTCATGTTAACCACCGCCTTCAGCTCCAGACACTTCGTATCGAATCCCACGAACTCATCCTCACCGATCGTATCGGGTGGACCGATACTGCGGCCAGGCATTTTCGAACCAGACCAGCCGCGTTCCAGCGGGCTTAGCTTCAGCCGCTTAAAGTTAACCATCTCATCGCGAATTCGTCTCAGCTTTGCCTCACGCTCTTTGTCTTCTGGGAGTCTTTGCTGTTGTACCAGCTCGCGGCCTCGTATGACCGGCGCAGACAATCCGGGCCATACGATGTTTGCCTTACCGTAACCGATTATCTGTCCCCTGTTAAGATCTTTCGCCGTTATGCGTCCAGATCCTTTGCCTCGACCGCGCTTCTTACCGGCGTTACTGACCGAGATGACACCCTTCCATATTTGTTCCGCGGGAACTAAAACAAGCAAACACGTACATTAATTATTTAATAATTGTGAAACGCACTTATGTACCACCGATTCGACTTACGTTTGTTGAAGAAACTGGTTTCCCGAACATTACATAATGTTGGTACGACAGGTTGCAGTAAAGCGCGGCCACGATATTCTTCATTTGCCGGTTTATGGTTGCCGACAAATTGGTTCCTCGTTACACTACATATCGAAGCGGTTTGGCGACCGACATTCAGAGCTGCAAAAGCTCGGAGCAGCGAATCGCCGGACGAAACGATTCGAAACATGTGTAATTTGCTTTTGTTAACACACGCACCGCAATAAACAACAATATCCTGGAACACGAGAGGAAAAGTGTGATTTGATCGCAAATCAAAACAAAGGTCTGATGACGCTTATGACAGATGTACTTCGAATATCGTCCACTGCAGCGTTGTAGTCATTATAGAAGCCTTTGCTACTTGCCGCTGCAGCGCTGTTGTCGCAAAAATGTTTCAATACGTTACACGGTGTTACAACCCTCTGCGTGAACTGAAGGTGCGTATAGACTACGCTTTCCATTTGTTGCAAGTTGTTTAGTGGGAAGAAATTTGAAACATTCCAAACAGAATGGAAAAAAAAATTAATGGAACCTGTTACACGAAGTATTATTCATATTCAAAGCAAAACAAAAGCAACAGAAACAGCATCAAGTAAAATAAAAACAGATGTTTGCCAGTAAACAACAACAGAGAGCATTTTTTGCTATCACGACCTCATTGCTCCATCAAGCACTTGCAGCACGCTTCTGCGGAGCCACCCAAACGAATTCATTCCGACGCTCTACTCGCAGTGCGAGGTGCGTCATCGATTTCCTAATTCGCGCTGTATTTGTCAATTTTCCATCGTTTCAGCAGCAGTCGCATCGTTTACCGACCCGAATTGTTTACCGTACACTTGAATGTTAATTACTTTTTTTCACCCTCGCCAACGGTGACCAGCGTCACCACCCGGCCACCGCCCCAGTGTTGGCCATTGAGTACGCGTGAACGGTTGGTCGTTGGCCATCGCTGGAATGGTGATTTGTTTCGTTATTATTGTTTCTGCCAGTCGCGCACTGTCGAATGGTGGTTTACCCTCGGACGAATTCGTAACCCAAATTGTAACCAAACACAGTAACGCTTCGGTCCAATCGGTGTTAATGCCTGAACGCTGATCATCATCGATCGAAAAAGCTCCCTATTGTAGACAACTAAGAGGGGGAGGTCAGGGGTAGGTGGCAGAAAAGGGGAGAGCTTGATAGAAAACAAAATAAGTAAATGAGCGTTCCTGGGAGGAGGGAAGGGAAAAATGGCTGCTGCCGAACAAAAACAGTCCGTCCGTGCTAGTCGCAGTCAGCCAGCAATGCCAGGAGCCAGTTAGAGCGTGCAATGTGGCATACGAAATGCAAACAAACAATAGGAACGATATTTTTCAAATTAATATTAAAATAGTACGCGTCCCCGGGAGTGCTCTGTACACTTTTGTCTGCTCCAAATAAATGTGATGCCACTTTCGTTCGCTTTCGCGGCCGTTGCTATGGGCGCGCAAGCGAGAAAAAGATGGCTGATGATTGGGTTTAGCATACCGATGGATGTTTGCAGCTGCTTTTTTAAAGGAAAACGCATCACCATGGCAATCTCTTTCTTGAAGAAGTTAGATACAGCTAAAACAATACAATTTCATATTTTGGCAGTGACTAAAGTTCACATTTTACCTACACAACCATAATAAACACTTTCGAACGGGAATCAAACAAATTGTGCAAACATATTAAAAGTGTCTATTGGTTTGTCCATTATCCACCGCTGCCATGGTTTTAAAACTAAATCCACCAAAATGCTTTGCTGTCGTTTGGGTGGTTTTCCATCATTTCCATCTACTCCTGGATTCCCGTATCAGCCACCCACCGTGCGTTCCTCATCCCATCCTAGCGCCAACGAACAAAGTAATGTTTGTTATCTTAGCTACAGTTCAATATTTACCCTTGAAACAATGTATGCGTGTGCGAGATGGCGTTCTATTTGCCCGGGAACTGTAAAACGGCAATTGCTTTGGTTCGCGTACGGCGAAATTCCCAGCACGCTGTGCCATGAAAAGGGACAAACAGGGCAAACGAAATTTATTTTATTCCCGCCCGTGACGCCCGTGCGCTGACGACGAATCCAGTACCGCGCTGAGGTCCTTTTGCAAGGTTTGCACTTAATTAAATTTTCATGATAACACACAATGGGTTGGGGGAACACCATTCCAGCCCCGACATCAATCATTCAGCACATTTGCCACCGCATTTGACGAGCGCATTCGACATGACATTTATCGTTTTTGCACAACGTTTCGCTTCCCTGGCCTGTGTGCGTGTTGAGCTAAGCCCACGGACTAATGAGACGATACGTAATCGCATTCCGGAACACTCCGGAGCACGCATTGCTGAATGTTATCTGTCAATCTATGGCATCTCACGAGAGGTTATGCTGCTTCATCACGCCATGCCGGTTCGGTTCGGTCGTTGTAGAATGTTTACATTTCGTTCTGCCACTGTCGTTATCATATCGTAAATCTTCATCTAGGATGACGATGACAGTGCTACCCTAGGCGTGCCTTGGGATTCTTTCTCCATACGGTACCGGTCCACAGTACGGCTCATTGCACACGGACATGGAGGACAAAGCGGGGACCGTACGAGCCACAAATAGTGCCGGGTCGATTCGGAAAGCATTGCGAACGGGATGCGACGATTGCCTTTCAGCAAGGAGCCGAGCTTTAAAGTGCATATTTATAAAGTATTTAAGATGGTAAACGTACTGATATCTAAAAGCCCCACGAGGAGAAGCCGACACAAAGCGAGAAAGAGTGACACATACAATTAGCAGCATGGGTTGAGTTGAAAGATGGAGAAATGCAATTGTGTTTGTAGGATATTTGTATAACTTTAGATGAAAGAGTCCACTTAGTTGTATTGCGCTATCAGTAACTGGATTATGGTGATTTATCTGATGTTTTACTTTCCCTGCACAGGCTGTTAATTCAAATATCTGAGATGATCCTTTAATTTATTGTTTTTTTTTTTCCTAATCTGTGAATGTGTTCGACAGTGTTTCTCGAACGATACTTTGCATGATGTACATTTTGTAATTTTAGTTCCGCAATAGCTTGTTGGAACTAACCCTAAAACATGTTATGTTGCATGGTATCAGAATGTTTCTTGAGGCAGTTATAACTATGATGTTTTTATGAAACGTTTTTTCTGTTTTTTGTCAAACAACTTCCAAAGTCTGTGGCAGTGGCGGGTCAAGCTCTTTGGAGGCCCCTGGCGGAATGGCAGTTGAGGTCCCCAACATTATGACTCCTTGGACTCCGTTAAACGACGAGACCCCCTTGACCGGCGAGGCCCTTGGTGGCCGCCATCTCCGCTCATAGGTTAATCCACCACTGTGTCTAGGACAGTGAATCCGGGAATAGCGTTCGGGAATTTGGAATTTGGTCCTTGTATGGAAAATGTTTTGAAGCCAAAACATGAAGCCAAACCGAATGAAGCCAACCCTCAGCTACGATTTAAACCCTCATACAAGTATGTCCAACTTTAACCTCGAGATATTGGGAATGTTTCAATATTTTTACAGAGGCAGCAAGAAAATGCCTAATACCTAATAGCCATTACCTAATAGTTCATTGCACGAAATAGAAGTTCTGCTGCTAGTCTGCTGGTTCGGGCGAACTACACAGAACCAGAATCAGTTTGTAACATA
>AXCM01002418.1:0-30343 GCA_000473375.1 Anopheles culicifacies | reverse complement strand
ATCTCCCCTCGATCACATCGTTTAGCGGAAGAAGCTATCTCCCCTCGATCACATCGTTTAGCGGATGAAGCTATCTCCCCCCGACCACATTTTTATACTATAAATATAATTTAGTGATTCATCCATTACAGCATACAGTGGATGTTTGTATTTTTGACCTGAATCATCGGATTCATTTGTTCACTACTAAATCCTATGTGACTCCTACATCGAATGCAAATGATAGATAAAACGTTACACACCCTCGGCTGGAGCATTCGGGAACTCTGTTGGCGGATCTGTGGCAAAGAGTGAAACCAAACTGCAAATTAAACGTTGAGAGCTTCTTTTAGGTTGACTTCACCATTGTGCTGCATTGGATAGCATGTCATCCTGGCAGTTTGTGGCCAACAGGGTCACGAAAATCCAAATTCTTACTCCAAAGGAAGCGTGGAAATATGTTACGAGCCATCCAAACCCAGCTGATACCATCACTAGGAGTTGGATCCCCTCCCAACTCAGACGTTGTGGTGGCAAGGCACCCCATGGATATCACTTCCCAGGCAGGAATGGCCGACCTTGAAACATACTTCCCCAGTTCCTACTAAAGAATGGGAGGAGAAATCAATAGTGGCCATCACAAAATCAGTGTCTGTAAATGACCTTTTCGAGAGACGTTCTTCATTCTCATAGTTCGTTATCTGTCGCGAAAAGTGATGAATGTGTGAGCTATTTTCGAGTTCGAACTACCACTACCGAGCAAATAATGGATAACAATGGATTACTCCCTGAACGAGTGACCCCTACGTACCCTATTTCGTAAACAGGAGTCAGTCTTTGCGGACCGTTGCACTATTAACAAGATGGTCGCAAAACTCAAGCAGTAAAATGTTACTATACGTTGCCGTCTTAATCTGCCTATTAACGAATGCTGTGCATATAGAACTGACAGACAACTTGTCGACACCATATTTTCTTGCTACCATGAAACAATTAAATGTACGCCGGGATAAGCCGCTTTCAATTGAAAGCGACAAGCGTGAGCTGATCGCTCCGCACACTGAAAAGGTTTATTTGGCCCAACACTAGTTACAACATCTATTCCAACGCAACAACCACAGCATGCCGTAACCTCCGCCATGAAATCGGTAATGCGACATGTGAAGGTCACCATAGGACTCGCTACGATTTAACGTAAACGGTTTTAACCTAAATTGAAGCATGCCTCAACTCCGGCCCGGTAATTCCATTAACTGCAGACTGAAAGGACCTCGAAGGTCTTATTCCGGGATACTTTTTAGTGAACCGTGCATTGACTGCTCCCAGAACTCTATTATGAAAATCTGCCTAGTAACCTAATTAGATCACTATCAGCAAACGTTGACTATGTTCCGCGTATTTGGAGGTAATTGAATACGGAATATTTGTCAGGCCTGCAACCAGGACCAAATGTCATTTTCCTAAGACTAATATTAAAGACGAAATGATGGTTTTGTTAAAGGAGGACAATCTTGCCCCATTGAAATAGCGGTATGGTCGAATGACTAAAGTATACACGAGAGGGAGTATTGAAGGTGAAAACGAAAGACGGTTAGCATAAACGCGCTATAAACCGTGTGTGTGTATTTTTTATATCCAGGAGGAAAGAGAAGAGAAGTTAATTTCAACATTGAAAGTTATTGGGTATTGGGTTGATTGGATGAAAACATGGATGTTTTGGAATCACTGCTAAATTCAGTTTTCGCCAATCACCAATATGCGAACGGAGTGGACGAGTACAATTTTACGGAAAAAACAAGCTGTTAACCCCAGACAAACACCCGCTATTACAGTGCGACTGTGAATTTTTCTGTGCATTACACTTCGCCAGGTTTCACAGTGAATTCTTGGATGCGTTTGTTGCCCTTTCGTTCACAAGAAGTGGAAACGTTTCTATTGATGTATCACGATTGCCGATCGATTGCCCTATCCATAAACGCGCTATTTAGTCAGACTGTCCCCGTCTTATGGGCACCTAATATGGGATGGTGACCATGAGCGAATCGAGCAAACTGCATCACATTGTCGGCAAACCCTATTGATAATTGTACTTAATTTTTGTTTTTCTGCCTTTTCCTTACAGCTTGCTAAACAAACCAGTCTAAGAAATCACTAAATATGGAATTCCGTTTCTACCCTTCGATCGTCGTTCGACATTTAATGCACATCGTCATGTTGTGTGATGATGGCTAACACCCTTTCGCAATCAGCTCTCGCAGCTGCATGGGGCACTGCAAGCTAACCGATTTATAACACTAATATTAGTGGCGAGCAGACTGATTTAATTTTTTTTTAAATTTTATTTGCCTTCGCTACACATAAAACATACACGATGATGCGTTAGGTGCCGTGCTGTGGTGTGCTGTTGCTAGCGCCTTGCGTGTGCAACAAACGACACAAAAACTTATGCATATCCAATGAGTTCATTCAAGGGAAAAAAGGAAACAACAAACGCATATTCAACAGCCTAAGACAACGCTCTTGGTGGCTTGCAAATCGTCTGTGGTTTACTTCTACAACTTTCAACTCCGAACGTCAAAGGAACAAGCACAATAAAAAGAGAACCATTTTTGCCCGTCAAGCCGCATACGCAATAAACGGAAATTGGAAAAAAGGAAGAAAATTTTACAACTACCAGGTAACGTTTTTCTGGTGTGGCAGTCTTGGATAACGAAACTCGCACAATAGCCTTAAACTTTGAATCCCATATTCCGTATATATGAACCCGGGCACACATAACATCCATGCTACGATTTCATTTCCGCACAACACCAAACGGGAATGATGTTCAAAGGTATCCCAAATGGTGAGGCACATCAATGTACATATGCAACACGTTAGATTGATTTCGGTGCAGATGTTATTGAGCGCAACGGCACTAAAAAATTGCCCCTCCCCCTTCCTCCCCTGGAAGATTAGCGGCTGGTGCGAAACCATGAACGAATGAAGTGCTTCAACACGAACACGAATGGGACGGAAACCCAACTCTTAAACGGTGGGCAGGAGGTGGGGTATTGCGATGCATACTTTTGCACCGAACAATATCACGCCAGCGGTGAACAAAATAGACAAAACACCACTCCGCCGGTCGGGTAAATGGCAAAAATGGTCTTACATCTGCCCAACACAAAAGAAGACGTATGTACACACTTTGATTTCCTGTCCGTGGGATGAAAGATCTTTTGATCTTGAACTACGTGCAGAAGCGATGTTGAAAATTATATTTTAGGAACTAGTCACATGTTTTATACTCGTTGTGTACGAAACATTCCCGTGAAATCGTTTGATATGATAAATCAAACAAATAAATAACTGCTTCTGTGGGGCTTCAAAGAATCGTATTGAAACTATTAAAGCTCATCAAGTTATCAAAAGCAAGGTGAAATGTCAGTGCCACTTTTCAGTACGAATTGTTTTACTCATTTGGGGTCCAAGCAACCTACCCTATCGTTCATCAAATTATTTTATGTCAGTTTAGATAACTTATGCTGAGCCCCAACTTTCATCTCGCTTATCATGAATGCATTGCTGGCTTTAATTGAATTCGTCCCTCATCATAAATTTATTCAGCAATCCATTTCACTCATTCATTTCATGCAATTGCGTCTGCTACACTTTCGTCACTTTTATGACTTATTGCCGGCGAATCAAACATACGAATTCATTTTCAATAAAACAAAAAATACACCCGTCCTCTTCTTAACGACCTATTTGTTTCATCACGTACATGAGTCAGTCCTCACTACAGTACATTGGTTCGATAGCATACTACGCTCTTCTAAATAATAAATTGGCGAACCAGTTCGGATTACGGCATGGTTCTGCCGTGTTGCGACCGGCGGCGAACTGAACCACTTCCGGTGTCAATCGAATCTCGATAGTATTTGTCCCAAACCTAATGAATAGTTTTCTAAAGCGAACCATCGAGACGAGGTCATTTGGAGGTGTAGAACTTTTTCAAAGGAAATAAAATTTATCTGAAAAAATATTTTAATCATTTATCTTTATAACCCTACCACCATTGTACGGTAAATTATTGGTTGTTAATGTAAACATGAATATAAGGCGAATGTTGGCATGTTGCTTCTCATACACATTTTTGATATATCGCTTCACTATATGTACGCTCATATTCGGATCCGATTCGGACCATTCCCCAGTACTGAGAATCCTATTGTTAAGGATTCTAGTCTTAAGTATAAACCCCATTCCTGAGCGTCCACGAAATTCCATGTAAGCCACGAAATATGAAATTAATAGAGTAGTCGCAAATCAGAAACCAACCAGAACGGGAGTCAAATTTAATTCTCGCTGACAATTTTCGCAAACACCTATAACGTGTAAATTCGTTTCATGTGGCTTGGCAAAATGGCAGTCAAAGACCTTTGAAGTTGTAGTGCCATAGGAGAAGAACGTTACTTTCATATTACTTCAAACAAACTTAAACATAAAGCCTCCGGGTAATATATCCTCTGATTAATACCACCCAATAATAGGGATACTTTACACAACACACTTTTTTAAAATTCGAATATATATATATATACTAGAAAGCGACTTATGCGGTGTGCAACTCTAGTCAACATTTCACAACAAAGATAGGAATCGCGTTGCAAAAACCCCGGGACAGGAACTGACCGCATGAATGAGGTCGCCTCGAAAACAAAATCGTACACCTTCCTGTAAGGATGGGCATAGAAACACTGTAAACGCACCATTCTGATGACGGCACATATCCGTAGGATAAGTAAACACGGGTGACAGAAAAAAAAAATTACAATTCTGCTTCTCTTAATGGAAATCACTACGCGCAAATGATCGTGACCAAATTCGATGAATGTCGATAGAAAAAATCGGGCATGTCCTTCGAAATTTTAGAAATGCATAAATATATTTGTTTCAGTCAGCAAACAAACACACATGGTAAGAGAAGGGATCACATTTCCGACCCTATGCAACGACAACAATCGTTTCGTTTTCATGACTTTGAAGAGGGGATGTCTTCTTTATTATTTGTCACAGAGATGTGCACCGCACGGCTTGCCAAATACTTCTGATCTTGAAACGGCTCGTGTTTGTTTTATATTATTTTTTGTTGCTCGGGCGCGCCTAACGCAACTGCTCGCAGTTCATCCGATTTTTTAATTTTGATACGGTAGTAGCGTGAACGCTACAACTTCATAGAGAATAGCGATCACCATTTTGCCACCGAAAAACAAGCTCAGCTCAGACAAAACATTATTGTAACGCCACATAAGATTGAAAAGGGTTAATGCGCAAGCAAGATAAGGGCACATATGCGACACATAAAGTATCAACCGTATAATTTATTCATTCTGTACTTAGTTACGGAGTTAAGACGAGTGTTATTTTAGGGTCGCTGATTTTAAACAATTCTACTTCTTATACAACGAAAAGCAATGGACACTGCATAAGTGAAAAATCAGAACTTCCACGAGGAGGTATAAACAATATAAAAAGCAGAGGCTCGCTTATGATTCACGAGTCTACTCCGACTCCACATGTTGAAAACCGACTCCGGAGCTCTATCCACTCCGGAGTACTCCGATCGACTCCGGTTGCTCCGATTGACTCCGGAGTACTCTGGTATACAATGCAAAAACGGGGAAGTGGGCCAATTGTAGATTCAGATAATTATTCCGTATTCGCCTGACGTTTTTGTTTTTGAGTTCGAATTTGCTCAGGCTGATTTAACATGGGAATTACCACATTTGTCATTTTTGTCATGGTGTACCGTTGAAACATGGATCTTCATAAAGCGTGATCAACAAGTGATATGAACAATAGTGAAGGATTTGTTTCCTATACATTTGACTTGCTTGATTGTTTCAATTGTATAATGATTCAACCGTATAAAGTCTCATAAATTTTATATTAACGAATTAAGCGCGCAGGTTACATTCCTGTCGCTTAAGCTAACTGTCGACCTCCACTTTTGCATATTTGTCGATAGCCACCATTTTGCATCAAATGTTTGTTAACAGTTTTCGATCTAAATGCCAAATAATCACTATAATCACAATTAGTTCCGAATAGTTATTTAGGTATGTTGCAGTACGGTAATGAAATAAATGTGTACACACCTCGAAGTAAAACGAGTATTGTCGTTTAAAGGAACGAAACGTATAATAGAATCCACTCAGTGCACACGAAACAACAACGTACTTTCCACCATTGCAGGCACTGCAGATATATTTGTAAACAGTTTTCAACTTAACTGTCAAAAAAGCTCCCACGCTATTTCGTCAATTTGCTCTGGATGCATCGACCTCTATCCTATATAGACTTTGTGTCTTCGCTTCCGTTAATTTTGACCGGACGACAAAGACGGTAAGGTTGCTGTTAACGAAACTGTTGCGGAATTATCCGCTCAGGTACGTTTAATGTTAGATGTACAGGTCAAAGTTTTTCCACTTACGCGCATAACCAACTTGTCCGTCTTGCCGTATCTGCAAAAAGGCCCTCTTTCGATGGTAACACCTTCAGACAGTTATCTAGTTACCGTTCGGGTCAAACACTGTTCTAACCGCAATACTCTTCCGGCGTTACCGTGCAAATAGCAAATGCAAATGCAGCATAAGCTCTCAAAAAAGTCCACACATCCAGGGGAAACGGAATAAAGCTGACATCTCTGTTATTTTTTTAAATGGTTGTTTCGAGAAACGTCACAAAACGAAATGTTGCTGCTTGTCTAACTTGTCTGCTTATTGAACTGTTATGCAATCACTGTTTATCACAGCTGCCACATCAACAAAGGTGCGAAACCATAGACCAACCCTATGACAACGCAGAAATAGATAAAAACATATTTAACTGACAGCAGCTAATCTAAAATTATTAAAGACTACTTTAACAAAAAAAAATCAAATAACTTTAAAACGTAGCGTCATTAAATAACAACTTTTAAACTTAAAGCTTGTGACGTTTTGAGGCAAATAAACAAAACATTAAAGAACTTAAACAAGTCTCCGCAAGACCGATTCGCTCTCCGGTTGGCTTTAGAAATTTCCGTTAGTGTGTAACAATTGGTATAATAATCTACCTCAAAATTGGTACGATCATCTACTTTGAACTTCACTTTGCTAGGGAGCTTATTCATGCCAGATGCATTGCATACTTTTAAGGCGCTTTAACTTTCTCCTTCCGTGTAGACGCTTTCTGTCGTAGAAAATGTTAGTGAGAGCGAACTGCTGGTTCATTGGTCAAGTATCGTTTGATTGATTCAATTAAGCTGTCATGATTGTTTTAGTTCATTCTGTTTTGAAATTTTGGAAGTGTGTTGTTATTGATTGTGACGACGACTGCAGGGATGATACAGGGCGCTATATGCTGTGGGCTTAAGTGGCATGAATGGAACGATGACTTGCAAACATTATTTAAAATGTTACCATTAGAATAATACAGGGGTCTCCAAACAACGGCCAGCGGGCCGTTGTGCGGCCCTCGATGCCCACCCATGCGGCCCCCAAAGCTTTAGTACCGATTACCGATTTCAATTTTAGTTACCCTGCAGTAATACAATAATTGCATTATATCTAAATACGCAACAGCGGGACAATTACAACATGATCCATTAGGCCTACATTAAGAAGAGAAAAAAAAGGAGGACCTTTAGATAGTGAAATACAATCGCAACGCTAGTTATCTCGAAAGCTGTAGGAGTCATCATCCCAGTGACTTTGCGTCACAGTCTACGTGCTCTTTAACCGTCTTCACTCACTTTAGGTCGGTTCATATTATTGGTTAATCAAAGGCAACCACTCATGCTCGGCTGCCATTTAAGGCAGGAACCACTCGACCGGAGCCAGTATGTCTCAGGTTTTTTGGCGATAACCGTTTCCTATTGCACAACAAGCGCCTATTCGAGATGCTACCCTTGCACCATGAAACAACTGTCCCGGGGGAAACACTCTAGACAACATCTCATACAACTAAGATCCAGATGGTCACGGACAGGTCAGCAAAGTTCGAAGCCCCCAACCGACTCTGAACCTCGTATTTAGCCACATCTCTTTGAAAGGTATCACCACAGTCATCTCTTTGAAAGGTATCACCACATATGGTGTCGTCGAGTGTACGCATTGACACCCGCTGTCATAAATGAAAGAGGTTTTTGTTTTCGGAACACCAGTCGGCGATCCTTAGTGAGCCGTAAAAGGACCCTTGACTTGACCCCAGTTTGTCGCGTACCAACAGATCGTTCTCCCTCTTAGTTTCAACCCCTTTCTTCTCGTCAATCCAAGACAGTCGCAAATCGAACTTCGAACAACCGTGAACCTTTACCTTGACTTTGGGAGACAACGCGGAAATCAACAACAGTTGAAGGATTTGTTGAGAACTTGTTTGCGCCACTACCGATGCGCACCGGGTGAGTGAGTTACAAGTCCTTTCACGAGACCCAACCATTTCGAAACTGGTCCCATTAGACCGTGAGTTATGGAAGTAATCGAGAGAGGGCCACCATAGCCACCTGCTGCTGCGAAAAAAGGAAAGGATAAAAGTAGGTCTTTTTTACCTTTAACCATTACTTCCATCCGCCAGTTGGAATATCCAAAATCCAAAAGATAATTTATCAACGTTTCCTATAGTGCAGATTGAGAGAACTGAGAATAAATAAAATATAATTGTGCATTCAAATCCTCCACTTTTATATTTATTAGCGAAAACTGACTCATTTATTAGTTCCTATTTTTAGCAGGGACCTAGGAAGAATAAGAAATATATAGCAAAATAAAAAGAATTCTTCGCAAAGAATGGTAATAATGTGTAATTTTACGAATCCTCATTAAATATACTAATATCAGGAAGAATATGTTCTGCTCTATTCCCTTTTATATGAGAAATATAATTTTGATTCACTTATGGTAATGAAGTTTTTAATAGAGTATATGATTAATTTAACCATAAAAGGGTAAAGAGGCGATTCAGCGACAAGGTCTGTGTATTAACATATTATCACATATTATTTTAAATCGAGTTCAGTCATCTTGGATTTCATTTCATAGTCGGGCGCACGTGCGTGAAACGCATTTCCAGGCTTGCCCTGTGTTATGGTATTGGACATAGTTTGACCAAATTAATTAATATACCTATTGAATGAAAACATGTGTCTAAATGTCAAATCGCGTGTAACGAACTTTTGGGTACTTTTCAAATCACTCTTTATTACTGAATCACTCTATATTTTTAATCATTAACATGCTTCATATGATTAAGGCATATTTAACATAAATTAGTTCCATATATACATTTCTCTTTTACATTCATTATGCAGAAGACCAACACCGCATTAGTTGCATGATTGACATTCTATGAAGCACGAATGGCCAATTTCTCAGAGCTTCTTAAAAAGAATAGTGTGAGATTAATCACGTGAAACCTGGTGTGATATGTAATGCGATCCGTAAAGCGTGCAGTCGTTTCCTTGATCGGTTTGCTACTGTTTATTCATCTGTTCATTTTGCTAAGTTCATTACATAGTTCATTCGTTTGGTCAAGTTTGAATTCATTGATAATTGCCCTAGATGAGTTGTCAAGGTGAATAGATTTCATAATACGCGTATGCCATAATGGTCGTCAGATATAATCCTAATCCTAATCCCTTTAATAATTAACTGTAAATTCAACAAATAGCCTTCCGAACACAGCCACCAAGGTATGGCGTCACGTGAAAACTGGCTCGGATGCTTCTTTGTCTTGAATGTGAATGCATTTCGTCACAGAAGCTATTAATGATGACTAATTACGTTCACAAACCACCCTTTTTCATTTGGTTCTTCATGACGTTAGCACAAGCATTCGCTTCTTAATACTAAGGACCACAACACGGAGCAATCCATAAGCCAATAAGAATTAGAGATATATAAACTTGATGCATTGGTTTTGTATACCTTCCCGCTCTTGTATTGTATTGAGGTGATTGTGAAAGGAGTGAAATTTTCTTGACTGGCGACTTTTGTAGCCCGCACTCTCGTTGCTTTTCAAATATAGTTTGCATTTTAATTGGCCACGAACAAACGAGACGGCAAACCATACCAAGAAAAACTTAATAAGAACAGAGCAGCCGTTAGGATTACGTGCCGAACGTTGGACGCAAGGCCCCTTTTATGGAGAATTCATTTCCAACCTGTTGCGATATGAGACAGCAAAGGCAACACTCCAATCGATCAATCTGCTAGCAGTAGCACGGTCAAATATCTACCACCATTTCCCTCAAAAGTTAGTTGGCAAGTTGGCATTAGTTGGCAAGAACTAATCGGTTCCTACCAGTACAAGGTACCCATGATCATCCTACACGTCCATGGTTATGAGATTTTGTCTATGGTAGCCGAACCATACAACGACTTATTTGTATTGACGATGCGAACACTCAAAGGTAGAGAAAGCTACGCCCGCATCTGAGGGCATGCCTAATTGTATCACTAGCTACACAGATGGTAGCAGACAGACATTCGGTAGGTTTACACTCGATGAATAACCACCCCTGTTGTCCTGTCGCGTCTTGAACACGGGTGGAGTGGAATTCTTGGTGGAAGATACATTTATACTCCTGTCACACCGCCAGAAAAAGCCGGAAAGGAGGGAAGTGTGGGTTACTAGAAACGATCTGGCAACCCATAGGAACTCGTTTCCTAGCTGAGCGAAGTGTTGTTAGAGGTATAGAGAGGAATGATTTATACACGCAAGGGCGGTGGAGACATCTGATCTTTCCACCTGGTCACTCATGTCCGAGGATTACAAGAAATGGCGAGTTCCCACGCACCGCCATAGAATGCAAGCCAGCAACCAGCCCAACCATCAAGTCAGTAAGGCGGCCTAAAAATGGAATCGATATTTTACGCCACATCGACGGCTATATAATAAGGAAGGTACAGAATGGAAGAATTACTCAACAATACGCGGATTGATCCAAATAGCTGTAACTCTAAATAACAAAACCAAAACTTCATTTGGAGGGAAAAAATTCGCTTACCTTTAATGTACACACACATGTATGTACACACTAAAATGCAACACAGGGGAAGAAATGAAGAAGGTGAGACGACCACGATCATTTGGCAGTAGCAAGGTGTCTGAGGTGATATCGTGTTTCTTTCAGAAGTCAATGGACGAACGCGAGCCGTTTTGGTGGCTCATCGCACGCACAGTCACAGCACTTGCAGGAGGCAACGTTGGCTGTAACCGCGACCGTGAGCGCAATAGAAGGAGCATGATATAGGCAATGGAGCGAGATAGCCTATATGATGCCCACCGATGGGGTTATGGTGGACCGGTTTGAAACAAGTCGACACAAGCATCCAGTGGCACAACATTCACCACCGGCGTGATTACTTGGATGTGCGCGGTTGGGAGTTTCGCAGACCCTCAGAAGAAAAAAAAACACACACACACATATATATACAAGTGTAGGCTAGACGACCAAAAGCATTTCACTTTGGGAAAACGACTGGCTACCCTGCGTTTGACCAAAAACCCACCCAAGTACACCCTTACCGATCGCTAATATTTCCCAATGTTTTTCCACACTATGGACTTCAAGCGATACCTATGAAGGTGTGGAAGAGAAATCTATAATGCGCAAACGGAAATCCGAGGAGACATTGACTTTGATGTGAAGCACCCGGCGAAACGACCCGACCCTGTCGACATTGCTACACGAGATCGCCGATACCTTGACGGATCGGGTCTAAATAGAGTTTGGTGTGGAGACCTTGTTGAGACAACTATAATCGAGCGTGCACGCGCAAAAGAGAGGCAACAGTAGAATAAAATCGAATATCATAAATGTTCACGTTGGATAAGATTTTCAAAGTCCGACAGTTAGGTCATGTTATAGTTTGTTAAAATGATATATAATTCTGAATCTGGCCTGGTATATTAGAATTATCCAACATTATCTTACAAATCTCCAAAGGATTTTAGAAATCAAAGTATTAATCGCCTCAAAACTTTCCAACGAAGCGCTAATAATACACACATTCGTATACTTTTTACATAGTTACATTATTAAGGCACATGGTGGAAATAATAGCTACTTACAACTGATCGTAGTTTGAAGGCGTTTTAACCGGCAGGCCCATTCGGTTAGTTGTGGCTGCAACTGCCATTCTTGTAGGCTGTTGCTGTCGTTGTTGCTGCGGTTGTTGGTCAATGTATTCGTAGTTTCCGTTAGTTGCCAGCGTAAGACAGATCGTGTTGTTTTTTTCGCTGTTCTCATTCGGTAACCGGTTGCACTTTGGAACCCACGTAGCGACAGCCACGTACACCGTCGATTTTTCACCCTCCTCCTCTTCATTCTCTTCAAACTCCTCAATCTGTTGCGCGTTGTCATGGAATTGGTGCCGTTCCTCATCATCGTCATTATATTCGCGCTCAGTATTACCATTCGCATCGGGACTACAAGCACCCACCCAATTCAGACCGAGACGGGATCGTTGGCAGCGGCTGCGCATTATCTCTTGCCGTTCACCGATAATACCAACGTCATCCGAGCGTCGCTGAAGCAACTTCCGATGAGGCGAATCCTTCCGATGGGAGCTGATACTCTCGAATTTGTAGTAATAGCTGCTATGATCAATGTTCCGATACTGCACCACGGACGTTTGTGCATTATCAACAGGTTCGTCCTCCCTTAGGCAATCCTTTGACTGGGGATCGTGGACCTTCGTGAAGTCCACATACAGTGCATCTTCGTAGTTGTGTTCCCTCTCGATTGCCGAAACAGATCTTCGCTCTCCCGTAAGGGTAGTGATGGTAGCGGGGGATGTTGCGTCGTCTGAAGACGACACACTACGACTGCGGTGTAGCAGCTCTTGCTGTGTCATTGCTACGCGTCGTCCAGCCAACGTCACACCACCACCACCATGTCCCACCTGCCGTCGTGATAATGCAGGCTTTTTCGACTTCCGAAAACGTTGATTTTCGTCGGAGTGCCGTAGTTCCTCATGCTTGTTCTCTTCCTGTTTCTCGGCGTCTTGCTTAATCTCGTTTATAGGTTCGCCAGTGTCCGAATCCTGAACGGCACGTCGGTAGTAAAACTCCTGCTCAAATGGCAGTCCATTCGGAAACTTGCTAGAGAAACATTCACCCAACAGCAACCGTCTGTTACTATCCGTGGGTTGATCTCGATCAGCGAGTGGTAAACGTTGCGGTATTGCAGATCCTTTCTTTGGTCCCGACAGTTTCTGTCCACTGTTCGGGGCGACTGCCGTCGATGCTGCCGGTTGATGGTTCTCGTTGTTCTCCCTAATTACGCGACCGGCACGGTTCGTTTGTTGCTGCACATGATTATTGTTAAGCATATCGATCATCTGCATATTGTGATGATGAAGCACCTTAGCAACTTCAAGATCCGCGTTTTGGGATGCTGTTGGTCTAATTGCTTTCTTCGCAACCGTGCCTACTCGACCGGTCGTATTCGTAAGAGTCCGACTGGATACTACGCGCATCTGAGGCTTGTGCGCATTATACGTACGCTTCTGGGCAGCCGTTGTTTCGGAACCACCAACACCGCCTGCACTACCACCATCTGCAGCACCTAATGGTATCGTATACTTTGGTACGATCGATTCAACGGATGTTCCGGAGCTTCCAGGCGACTTCCGACTAGCAAGCGATGCCTGCATTAACCGATTACCCGCATAATGCGGCTGACTAGCTGCGGAATTTGTCATCGTACAAAAGTTGGACGTCGTTAGTCGCCGGTTCCACACGTTCGGTTCAACGATTTGTGCCGAACGGGCAATGATTCGTGGCGACTGTAACAATGGCGTGTCACCGATCGGTTCGCCTATCTTTTTCGTTGCCGACCCTGCTGCTGTACGATGAACCGCACACCGTTTGATGTGTGGCTGCTTGGAAACTACCACCGTTGTTACGGGACGTTCTGTACTTGGCTCTTGCTGCAGCTGTTGCTGGGATGAGATCTTCTGCTGCCTAATAGCAGGAAATGCAGCGCTACTGCTACTATTATTTATCCAGTTATTACTAGACTGACGCGCCAGATTGCCAATTCGGCGGTTGACGGTTTCGGACGAATGACGCGTAGCTTGACTAATTCCACCGTGCAATATCGGATTGTTTCCACTTCCTCTTGCGGGCAAGTAACTACCTGTAGCAGTCGTAATGTTGCTGACACCTGCCATCCGAAACGAGCTGTATTGCCTCGAGAATGGCATTGCCGAAAGACTGCTGGACATGATGTCGGATCAATTGCTAATGCACCATATCAGATCATGAAAGAATGTGATGAGAAGAGGAAGACCGTTCGTAAACCTATACGCAGAAAATCCACTGATTCCTTGTCGTTTACAGTCGATCAGCGTTGTTTGGGACGATTTTGTTGATTGCTGGATTTGGCGAGGGTGATTGAGTGTGTGCGTAATGAGCAAGTAGTGGTCTATAACAAATATGATTTCCCGCACATATATATACAAAATCACAGACACACTGCTTTACGGATGACACGATACGTAACAAAACCACATGAAGGCCGCCGTTTAATCGACGGTTTGATGAGACCATGAGACTATGACTAGACACTCGTCTACACGCACACACAACTGCACAGCCACGTATATATCTGCATCAACACATCGGTCAGGAAGGATAGTGCACACAGTACCACTTAATCAACAAACGCATTTATAAGATCGAATTAACTGGTCGGAACATGTGAGGAACATGGAACAAATCAGAGGAGCATATTTTCGCCTTCACTCTCCTTTTATCACAGACACCACAAAGCACAGGAATGTTTGCTATTTATTCACTAGCATAGTTCTTCTGTCTCGCGTCCACACTTGAAATCGTTGTACAGCCGAATATTTATGAATCTCTTCCTGACGCATCGACGAACAATGGGTAGCAGCGCAAAAGACCAACAAATGGGCAGTATCTATAGAGGAACACAATTGCAGTACATAGTAAGTAAATCATTATCGTTACGTAGCGATTCGATAGCGTTACTTTGTGTCATTGGCCTCACGCGCACTCGAGAAGCTCACGTTCTATCATACACAGACGGTTTCGCTGTATGTTCGCCTTTTTCTTTGCCTCTTCCATTTTCATCCGAACATCTTGGTGGCGATAGTGTTTACCGCATGAGTTTTTCGTAGCGTACCGAATTCCCGATGAGTCTCTTTCAGCAAAGAAACCAATTCTCAGGTTCCGTCGGCCCATTACCATTGGAGGTCAGTCTCTACAAAAACCGACAAAGATAAGTACGACATATGGAGGGAAGTGCAATGGATAACAAGGACTCCAATTAAGACTAATAAAGAATAGTTCACTACTTCCTGTACCACGGGCAGATGGATTGCCTACGTATAGAATGAAACGAATTCTACCAATCTGTTACTGCCAAAAACACTTTCTTTCTCCATTACCATTTTCTGTACTATTTGGTTTTGCTCACGACATGAAAATGAACCACACGTTTGATATTCCCGTTTGCGCGATTAAACGCAAGGGAACCAGGATGGGGAGGGGTAAGTTTGAAAAAAAAAAGCGTTCGCAAACGTTCCTACACACGTACACACGCTTTGGTATAATGATGGAGAAATGCAACGTCACAACGAAAACAACAAGGCTAGAAAGCAAAACCCGTAATATATTTGATAACCGAATGCAAGAACTGGGTTGAATTGTTTTAGTCGAATTTTCGAGTAACTTTTTACAAGTTTGTTTGCCAAACTGCCAACGAGATATGTACTACTGATAAGCACATCGAGCTTGACAACCGTTCATGTGGTCATCTCAGTAAAATCGTGATGACAGTGGCCAACGTATGCACACAAATGTCCGTGTTATCAAATTGGCGTACAACACAAAAATGCAACGTGGCGTATAGCTGAAATGACGTGAGTTGTTCGTCTTATTGCATATTTTGCCGTTGATGTATCGTGCCACCCGAGGGCTACTTGACCAAACACAAAATAACTAAGAATAATATTGGAAAAAGCAAGAGTTATCGTTTATCCATGCCTCAAGCATGCCCGAACGGAATGACATGCTTTGACAAACAAATGAATCACAACTCAAGCGGAAGAAGCCACCCTACAATAGCTGATGAAAAAAAGAAGAAGAAAACAATGCAATAATGAAACGCAACTAAAAAGTATCATTTACGACGATTGCCCATGATAGTTGTTGTAAAATGTATCTTACGTATTTAGAAATAGGCAAGAAACTCAGCCTCGGAAGAGATATGAGCAATAAATTGGCAACACGCGAAGAGAGTAAGGATTATCGTTCGACTAAAATCATTTATGTTCTTTTCTTCGCTTGCTTTCAGCTACGCTTCACTGCCTAACACCTACTGTAAAGTGCGTAATAACCCTTAATAATCCTTGCAATTAATTATCGCACTATCCGGGCGTAATAAAGGTAGCGCTCTCATCGTCAGCTCTCATGCAACATAACATAGCCAATCCAGAAACCGCCGTGAAGATGTTGCCTCCCCCTCTTGGGATTCACTTTATTGGTCACTACTCGTGGCGCAGAATGGTACCTTGCGCCTGATAATTTCATCATTACTGAATGAGGGAAATTAATTTTATTTTTTAAACTGCAGCAACAACACGGAATAGTAGTTTTAAGCTACTAATAGAAACATGTGTGGCCAACGATCTGTTTCATGTTTCTTAGGTGCAGAAATCATCCTAACAGTACCCACGACAAAGAAATAACAAGTGCGCCGCAGCCGAATGAAAAATACCATCGACGCGTTAGCAAACAAAACAAAAAAAGTGATATTTAAGTCATGCAGTAAAGAGTTGACGATATCGAGAGTCCTTGGAAGAAGAACGGTCTCCGCTGCTCTGTAACTACTGCGTAAAGGGGGTAATCATGTTTGCCTTACATGGGGGAAAAATAACGAAAGAGATACATACATGTCGAGCGAAAAAGAAACAGAAGGCGGTAGACATAAATTTCAAAATGGCACTGTTTGTCGTTCGTACATGATGGCGATATGTGCACATTGGTCCACGCAAACCTAAGCGAACCATATGTGTGCAAGATGGTTCCATGATGCTATAAGCAACAGAGTACCATAAACTTCAGCCTCGCTAGCCTATCCCCGTTTCCCATCCCCAAATGTTGCAAAATAAAAGTAGCATATTCTCAATGTCATTGAGATTGCTATGTCGTCGCGTAAATTGGTGACCGCATCGCTGCATTCAAAGGACTGTTAAACCGACACTAACGCAACCGGGAATTGGTACCGGGGATCGAGGAATGGTAATAATACAAGGCAGTGCGAGAATGAAGGAATACGATAGCGAATAGTGATGATTCAGTGCCTTCTTATACTGAATAATAATTTTAATATAACGCATATGCACCAGAAATCTGATTTGCCAGAGATGACTGATTAATTCTCAATTCTTCTACTTGTACTTGCCTTGTACTGTACCTCCATTATCCTTCCAAGGTGGCCCATATATTGAATGCTTTTCAAGTTGCCTAATAAAGTCCGTTCTACTTACGCTTCATTGCGATACCTGTTTTCCAGGTCGGATGTCGTTCTTTAGCTCGTTGACCCAATGACCCCCTAACCCTGCGGAAAGTGTTCATTGCGTCAAGTGTATGTATTGTGAGGTACAGGAATACGCAACAACCAGCTTATTAGGTGCTATAATAGTCAAGCGACTACACCAAAATGTGAAGTTTTGTGGGCAGCTTAATAGGAAGCAATTTTATTGATGGCTTTTTGGAATGAGGAGTCTACATAGCGTCTAACAAACTTCGAATGTGAAGCATTCAATTAGTATTTTTTTATTTTTTCGTTCCTCTGCTTATGATTATAAACTACTTGAGCGGAAAACCGTTTGAATTGGAGCATAGCATAAATTGATTTAAAAAAATATAACACCAAAGCAGGTGTTAATTTTTTTTTTTGCAAATATGCTCAAAACTATAGACTAAACAAAAGGATGTTTTTTTTTTTGCAGTAATCTATGCTTGGAGCGGTTCGGTGGCCGAGGAGATTGAGGCGCCGGTCTTCGAACGGACAGGACCGAAGTTCAAATCCCATTCGGACCGTTCTCCCGTACGCAGGACTGATCATACTGTTGCGGGTACATTCAAGTCACGGAAGCCAGAAATGGCAGGTCAAGACCTCTCGAGGTTGTAGAGCCATAGAAGAAGAAGAAGAATTTATGCTCGAATAAACTCAATGTTTGTTGGAATCAGTTTCAGCATGGTGTTTTCAGTGCGGTCATGTATGGACAGTGCGTACAAATCTGTGCCCTTGTTCTACTATCTGCAGTTTTCAGCTTCATATCACCGACACCTAACGCACATACAAGCGAAGCAGTAGGACTGCCATTTACCTCTCAGTCCAAAAAAAGGCATTCGGGCAGTCGTGGCTCAAACTCTCGAAACGAACTACTACTGCGGAAGCCTCATTCAGATGGACCCCACTTAGAATAAGCACGGACGTACCTATAACGGTAGAACTTCTGTCGTATCTGGTAAGCGCAAAAGGGATATACAAGGATGAATACTCGAGAGCACTTCCCTACTTTGCGAATGGAAGCTGATTTCATTGCTATATCGAGCATTAACAACAGTTACTAGTTCCGTATGTAACGTAGGCGGCAATCAACCAATTTTACTTTATAAAGCCCTTATAGGAACTGTGCGCAATATTTGCATTTGGCAAAGTTAGAACCATCTTCACATAAAAACAAGCATAAATAATGAGGTGCTAATATAGCAAATACAAACATATACAAACTTTGACACAATAGCATGTAAAATGAACGAAAAATCAACTGCCAAACAGCGGTTTTCAAAGCCTAATGAATAAGTCGTTAAGTTCGTTATCGAAAACACTGTTTTACAAATAACGTGTAGCAGTAATATTGACACCCTAAGTCGCCTGTGAAGAACCCAATTTTTATTAAAGTATGACATAGTTGACATGTCAATTGGAAGTACTTTACGTGTTACTTTCTGCTATATTGAACACAAAAATGTATTGAAGCTGCAAGGGTTAAACAAGTTGCATATATCGCAACATACTGTTACATGCGACGACGTGCAGACACACCAATCCCAAATCACCTCCACTACACCAACGGCAAAACCATTGCACCCACATAACTTTGGCTAGGGTGATCATAATCCGGCACCGGAAAAGAGAGAAACCAAACCGAAAGAGACCAGGTTTACCTGTTCCAGTGGCGTATCTTAGGGTGGGTTGGTGTTTTCACATAAAGTGAACAAAGTGCATACGATCGGCACGGGGGCAACCGACACTGGGCCTTTCAGATTGATTTACGCCAATTGCTTCTTGGGTCTGTGTCAATATATGTGCATATTGAAGGAAACAATAAAATCTCTAAACCGAGGTCGTGCTACTCCGATTCATTACGTTTCCATCCTTTGCACCGTCTATATTTTTCTCTTTTTCTTTTCATCTTTCTTTCCCTCTTATTCTCGTTAAGTCCCGCACACCTTGCATCTTGCGCCTTATTCGCTTTCTTGTGTTGCAAAGCGAAGTGAAAAATCATTAACAGCTACGCCTACCATCTTCTAATGATCCCTACTCTCCATCATTATTACCTTCACCCCCACCTTTCTCTATATTCACAAGTGATTTGGTTTTGTTTTCCAGTTTCCGGTTTGATTTTTCTTCACCCTACAAACCACAGCCTCCCTCCTCCCCTCTTTCCCTACAGTTCTCCTCTTCTTCTTTCCCTTTTGCATTTTTTCTCTACATGCAAAAGATCCAGATTTTTTCTCGAGAGAGCTGGATCCGACACATAAAGCATAGCAGCCGAATATCAAACTATGTACCCACCTGGGGTGCACTTTCATCCCTGCGCCTCTTCATTGCGCACCAAGCTAATCCTTACAAAAAACCGCTTCATGGCTTTGGCCTGCTGCTTCTCTAAACTGCACCAAAGGATAATAAAATAAAAAGAGATAATATAGTCCTTTCCAAACATTCTGCTTAACTACTACACCTAATGAGCTTTATCTTTAAGAAGATCCAAGGAAACGAGCAAGCAAGGGGCAAAAACAAACAGTGAAATAGCCCCCACTCAATATGAGTTCCAAATGTAAACGAGCATAATATGTGTGCCCATACATACACACAGACATTTCATTTTAAAAAGTAAAACCCAAGGAATTCTACACATTGGTGAAAAACCTTATCCAAAAAGAGCCAAACGATTAGCCATTAGTTGAAGTGGTATTAAACATTACGCTTCCCTAATCACTCTTGGGTAATTATTGCCAGCGTTCTGCAACAGTTTTCGCCCCAATCAATGCTTCCGTTCGAATGTTCAATATGTTCGAAAAATCTTCCGCAACGGGGCAAGCATTTCAGCCATGCTAATTTTTTCCTTGCATTCCTTTCTCATCTAAGTTTATTAATTTCTTCTCACTTTTCTGCTATACTTCCATCTTTTCCATTCAACAAAAAGGGATGTTTTACAATTGCACTGTACATATATGTGCCAGCACCGGAACGTGCAGGTAAAACATATTCGTAATAAAGCTACAAAAACAACATTCCGCAAACATCCCAGACTCGACCATATGGGAGCACCGAACGAGTGGAAAGAAACTGAAATTATTGAAGGAAGGTGGGCCAGCCGATACATATGGATTGTTTTTGAAACAAGCATGCAATGTAAAGCTGCAACACGATGCATTTCACAGTTAACTGCACGACTGGCCTGCGGAAGGCGGATTTTTTTTTCAAAAGTGGAACAACTCCACGCACTGCTAAGTAGCGAGAGAGTTGTTGGACGAATAAAAATCAAATCAGAGAGAACAGAGGAAAATAGATCAAGTCATATAGCAATTGAACATTAAAATATGGAATATCGTTCAGCAACCATATTCATCTTCTATAAAAAAATATCGATGACAATGACGATGAGATGTTTTTTACTCATAAAGATTTCAAAGACAGATGATATTTTAATAATTTCCCGTCTTGAAAAACATCTGTAACGAAGAAAACTGAAACATCAAACATGGTCTGCTAGTGGAGCAACTAGTGAGGTTGCTAATAAACCTCAACCATCGCGATGATCGTCAACAAGGCAAGACTAGCCTGTCCCGATTTATTTCCTGATAGCTCAAGTGGCGGTCTAGTTGATCAATTCAGTTGACGTGAGACGGAAACAAACACAAGTCCCACGCTGTTGAAGCGATAAGATAAAGCGTTGCACCATACGCGGCCGAGAAGAATGACTGCAGGTTGATGGGGTGATATGTTTGACGATCCTTTTCGGGAATTTGTTTGATTGATGGTGATGCTCGGCTGGTACTACTTATTTTAAAACACACACACAGTCGCGCGTGCACGTACGGCCGAACACTCTTTTAGACAAAACAAGGTTCGAAGACCTTCTAACCGCAGATGGAAGAGGCAAAGAGGCAGACAACGTGCTGGAACGTGTAACGCCTTCGAAAAGAGAGGATGCCAGCAGTTTACACGCTAAAATACGCATACACAATCACTACTCTCCGCTCGATCGTGATCTTGATAACAATTTATCACTAACATTTCGCAGGATATTTGCGCCACCGTTATCAAGGTTTCGCACGAGTTTCAGACACTTTACGGACTTCACACGGTGGCGGTGCGATAACGCGAGCCAAAAACCGATACACCGGCGCCTGATACACATATAACCGAGATGCAATGTAGGGGGAAACGCCGACGGCGACGGCGGCAGCGACCGCGACGACACAACGAGGGTTCCACAAAGTAACGATTACTTTTGCTCTGCTGCTGATCCGTGTTCGAGTCGAGCGAATGCGTGCGACCGTGAGTGAACATAGCAAGCGACTGAACTTGCACGGAAACGATTCGACTTGCCCGACCATGGAGAGCCTTCTGCTGCCCAAAGCTCGCGGATGGAAGTGTTAGTGTGTGCGCTTACAATTGTGGCGGAACAAGGGCATGCAGCTGTACGCAACTAGGAAGAATGGGGCTAGTGCTATGTTCCAAGTGTCACTCCTTGAAGTACAGTATCGTAGTACAATCTCACGAGCAACACATCGTACACTGTACATAAAAGATCAGTAAATAAAAAAACAAATTCATATCTTTATCAACAAAAACTTTTTGTTTTAACGTAATAAGGTTTTAATAACTATCCTAGTTTAAATAATAATTTGAGTTTTGACACTCTAAATTTACTGCAGCACCCATAGTGCCTGTATCTTCATGAATCCCCTCACTCTTCTCCTATCCCAGCCCTTGTGCACCAGACACAGCAGCGATAGCTGTAGGAGCGAACACAGCACATTGGCGTGCGTTGGTTTGTTTACGGCAATGCACGCAAACCGTACCCGTTGGTCAGATTTGAGAAGAAAATATATAAAAAGAATTATATGGGGGTGAGTGAAGAGAGAAGAGAGAGTGATAGGAAGATTGAACGAGACGCACACTGGAATAAGCTCAGGTATTTGATATCGATAGTTTTTCATGAATATTATTTAATACACACAAAAAAGAGAGTGGAGTAAAAAGAGAGTAGAGAAGTAGAATACATATCAATATTTCACTTAACTTTTCATTTTTTTTTTTTTGTAAGGAATCCTATTTACGCCTCACACAAAACTGTGTTTTTTTTTATTATTTTTTACCGCATTTTGGCTTTCGCTTTTTCCCTGATGAGGTTAGTATCGTTTCACAGATGTTTAAGTGCTATCGTTCGTACAAAAAAAAAAAAAAACACTTCATGTATGCCATATTTGGGGACACTCCAACGCTACCCCCTCCTTTTGATGTCCCTAACCTCTTCCTTCAACTGATATTCATTTCGATTATTTCACCGATCATTTAGCCACAGAGTGCTCGTTTTTGTTTTAATACAATCCAACTATAGTACGGCGAATAATATGGTGAAGATGGAAGGTTCTAACACGCTTTAAAATTCTCGCAACATGTCAAGCAGAATCCTTCTACCATTCTTCCCTAACCTGTGCGTGCCGGTCAAATTGAATCAAGTGCGCACACTATCACACTTGACAAGTTGACAGGCAATTGTAGTGTATCATTGCTATTCTATCTGCAATTTCACACAATCAAGTCTGGAAAGTATGTTATTCAGTGTGTTAAGAGTTTCAAAACACCTAAAAACTATAACATGCGGTACGCACCACACCGCTCCATCGGGTGTTACAATAGTTCTTAAAAAAGTAAATAAATGCATATCAAAAAGATGGCAACAGAAATATAGCACCCATAAAAAGTGTGTTGAAAATTCTCAGGTATCAGCAAACAATACTCGTTTCAACCCGTATGTGAGGGTGTCCGACTAGCTTGTTGCGAAAATTATCACCCTCTTCAAGGTTGTCGCATGCGAGAGGTAAACCTGTGTGCCTAAGAACCGCGAAGAAAATAGGGCAAGGTTGCAACCAAATTGGGTATAGTACACGGGTGGGCTTATCCCGAACGGTTTGACAACTGTGCAGTAAAAAAATAAAGACAAAGTTTGACAGTTTGAGGTACGGTTATTTGAGTGTATTCATGCAAGTGTGTATGAAGGCAAAGAACGTTGGTCCAGCGCATTAGGAAAAATACACCAGATAAGTGTTTTGCAACTTAGAAAAATAGCGTCCGACGATGTCCACCGTAATGCGTATCAAGAAAGATCGCCACTAGAAACAAGACTCTTAGTGAAATCAAAACAACATCAGCTTGGCTCGCCGTGTGTGTATCGTTGTGTACGTGAAAAGGTACCCATGGAAACTGTACCTCAAAATGTCATGATAGGCAGTTAAAAATGACGTGCTCTGAAAGCTAAGAGACCACGTGTATATTATATATCCATTTTGGTAGCAAACCATCGTGTCGTTTTGGGTCCGGTGTATATGACACATCCCTACGTTCCTTGGACCTGTTCTTTGACATGCGAATTTGTGTTCGATATCTTTTTCAGTGCAACGAGATATTCTTTTTGCTATATAAGTTTTACCGTAACAGCAGATCAACAGTTTCGTGCAGATCCAAACAAATCTGTCAGCATGATGCAACCCGGTTTCAAACAATCGATCGATATTTGCTCGATTGTTTGACAGAAACCGTCTTAAGATATCAGTTTTCTAACTTTTTATATTATAGGTCTAAATGTTAGTTTAACCATAAAAATCACTAACACCTTATGATTGTACATACAGAAGAATCGGCTTGTATAGATACAAATACAACGATTCACACAGGGTAAAACATCTGAGTACTAAAGGTCCATCATGCCGACATTCTAATCATTCGCAATTTCAAATTTAATTTCAAGAACAAGGACATATATTTATATCTTTTTCATTTATATATTTTTTTTTCATTTATATATTTTTTATATATACGAATATACGTATATGCGAAATATGTTTTTGCGTCGTGACGAAAGCGACTTTTTTCCTTATATTGTGGATGATGACGAAGCAGCCACATCAGAAACTGTAAGTCAAAAAGTAGCATAAGGAGCCACACTACAGACGGTGCCAACAAACCTTCTCAAGGTGGTTTACGAACACAGGCAAAATCCACATAGAAGCTTAAACCTAATGCAATCATCGTGTGTTGTGCGCGCGTAAGCATTTAATGAGTAACAATAAAAATGCTACGTAAAAGGTGAAAAGTGCAGAGATGGTGCCACCACAAGTATCGACTGGAAAAAACGTTTGCAAACGTTTCTATGATTTAACTTTAAACATTAAACAAATTTAAAAAAACTGGTTTTCAGATAGTTAATATAAAGAACGTGAATACAAGTTAAAAAGAATTAAATAAAGTTATTTAACTGTTTTTATCGCTATGCAAATCAATGCTTCTTCACAGTCATAACCCATTTCTGGGATGGTTTACTAATATATTGTTAATCCTAGTCTTTAAGATTACAGCTTATGGCTTATGGTTTAGCATACACTGATCTAGCAATGAATCCCTCATCAACTGTACGTCCAACGAGTCCTACACGTGACAGCGATTCGGAGCAATTTCTGTCTCGCACGGGACTTATTATGAGTTATGACGTTGTGTTTTGTGCATTTGTAGCGCATTACATATAATTTGATGATGCATTTAAGCAATATTAAGAACTTGTCAATCCATTCATCTTGGAATACGATTGACGATATATTACTCCAGGAAACCAATAATTTCAACACAAGGTCAACACACTGCTGTGTCGCCCGTGTGCCAAACTCGATACACCGATCTAGGGTCGTGTCTCGACTAGCACCAAACAACGACCCTTTTTCCTCGACCCACCCTTTCCTCGTCGAGGATGCTATAAACAAAAAGTACACCCGCATTTGCCAGTTTGGTGGACAGATTGTGAAAGGGAAATGTCATTGGAACTATCATCAATAATGCGCGTCATTGATTTCTTATTCTCTCTTCGTCTTCTTCTTCTTCTGTGGCGCTACAACCTCGAGAGGTCTTGGCGTACCATATCTGGCTTCCGTGACTTGAATGTACCCGCAACAGGATAGTCAAGTGCGTACGGGGGAACGCCCCGAATGGGATTTGAACCTCGATACGCCCCGTTCGAAGACCGGCGCCGTTCCTAAACGGAGTAAAAATAAAAGTAAAAATATGTAGTCGAGATATCGCATCCCAGCTGTTTTCCGGCAATCGATTACACGGCCATGACAATGACTAGAGACATGATGGTCGGTTTTATTGGTTCTATAACTTCAAACCTCCAAGAATATCAGTCAAGCAACGAATTGATTGTTACATATCAAACAACATTACAGCAAAAGTTACCGTTAGGAGGATAGTGAAATAAATTTTCTGCTTTTATTGAAAAAAAAAATTGCAACACTCTTAGTCAGCTTTGAGGCGAGGGATAGGGCAGGCTGTAAAAAATAATCCCATCCATCCGCCTGGCGGCGATGCATGCAATATTTGGATGGCCTTCAACGCTAACGACGGTTCCTCTCATTCCACCAACAAACCACCCGCGTAAAGAAACAATCCATTTCGCGATGCAGTACTCAGCTAAAGTTTATCTACTACCTCGGCTCTTTCTGGCTAAGGGTATGAAGACCTTTGAGGTGTTCTTATCTAATCATATAGACTCGAAGCAATCCTTCGACGAAACGTCTGATGAGCTTACATAGTATCCCAGCTCGACAGATTTCAGCCATATTATTATTGGCTAGTACACGACACCATTAGCTTATGAGTGCCAAAAAGTTAATAGAATATTGTAGTGAGATGTATTTTCATTGATAAGTTCATTGATCAAATCTCAGAGGAAGAATTACGGTACAAACATGTACCAGCTAGTGTTGGCCGTTCTGGTTCGAGCCTAATAAAATAGTTCCGATCCTTTTGTTGGTCGTTTCGTTCCGATTTTTGAATTCGATGTTCCGTTCCGTTCATTTTCCTTCCGTTTTTTTCTGTTGCGTACCGTTCAATATTAAGATAGGTTCATAGTCGTTGCGATAAATCCGATAAAACGTACTTTGTTCATGAAAATTATAATGCATAGTGTTGAAATGTAATAAATAATCAAAACAATATCACAAATATTTTTTATGTTTTAGAAATGTAACAGGTTTTTAGATACTTTTGGAAATTGGAAACAACTGTCAAATTGAAATTCATACAAAAAAAACGAAAAACTGTTCGATTTTCAAATCCGCGTACCTCCGAATCCGCCTAAATCGAGAACCGAGAAACACGGGTAAAGACTATATGTTTATTTTTTATAACTTAAATATGCAAATAAACCCCCCCCCCCTTTTTCCTACAAAATTCTAAACACTAGTTCCAACATTTTTCTAATAACCCGATCTTTTTACGATAAACAAAATAAGCACCAACTTTCCCTCTTGACAACACATGGACTCTTGGGGAAGAGAAAATTTTCTTCACCTGTGTAATCCTGGTTTGCTGGTAAGATGAACATGTATTGCGCATGGTGTGCATCCACCAGTGCGTGGAGAAGCTTGTCATGATGACATTTTACGGTTCCGAATGATTTATAAAGTAAAAAATTAAACATAATCACAGCAGACGTACCGGACAACACGCCGGACTTTAGGTGTAATGTGCCTCGCCCTTTATACTGAAATTCACTTTCCGATACGTGTTGATATCTTGCCAATTAATGAAGTATGAATTCATTCAATAACCTGCTCGGTGCCGGCAAAATTAAAATGGAAACAGAAAAAAAATGTATACAAAAGCCAGCTGAGATGTTCCCATTTTCACTCCACCAAGTTTCATCTCATTTCCTGAATAGTGTGGAAGTGAAACCATAAGTCATTCACGGTACCTCAGTCAATCCACGCTTGCTGTTAACAATGTTTGAATAATCGGAATATTAAAACAATACGTTGCTAAATGTGACGTAAATCTGTTTCATTGGGTTACGGATATCTTATTTCTGGATTTTTTTCATAATACATCAAAAATTCATAGCATAGATGATGAGTTTACTCAAAACCGAGGAAAAAACAGAGAAAGTATTCTCACCCTCCAGACATGTGATGTTAACCTGCGACCAGCTGAACTATATTTAGCCGCAAACAGACACCTTATTCTATACACCAACAAATAAACTTACGGTATAAGTTGAAATAGATACATAATTATTTCAATAGCAACAACAAAACTAAATATCAACCCATTTGCCAGTCCCATATAAAGAAAGAAGATAATAAGTAATCCGAAGCCGACATCTCCGATTTATTAGATTAATTTCAAATCGATGGCAAATTTTACTACACACAAATTAAGTCCTCCGGCTGGACTGGAAACCATTATCAGTAAAATATGCTTATGACGAATCAATGAACAGATAAAACAGTAACGGAATACACTCGCCTGTGTTCGACACCATTCGTCTCGTGTAATTATCGTTTTTATTAAGATAATCGCGGCCAGTACGGACTTCAAACGATGATAATTCATTCGGCGCTCATGACAAAATGAGCCGAAAAACATCCAACTGAATTAATCAAAGCTAATACCCACGAGTCTACAGATTTGTCAAATTTAAATTTTGAATTACTGCAGATGCTGATAAATTTTAACCAAATATTTCTACATACTTAATTCATCAAATTTCATATATGAAACATATTGTTACATCTGGTTGTATTTTTTAGTAACACAGTTTAAAAAAAACACACATAAACAACCAAAACCGTTTTGAGCTTGTTAGTCACATTCATACAGAACATTTAAAGCAACTTTTATTTAAAATATGAAACCAACAATCAAATTCGTTTAGAATCCGCAGCTGAAAACCTCAAAAGAAGTCAGAGACTTTTGTAGCAGCAAATTGGCAAATCGTTTGATAGATTCAACGCAACAGGTGTTCAGAATGTAAACAAACCTTGTTTTGCTTACCGTTGGTATGGTAAATATCTAGATTGTTTTGACTCGATTAATATGAAATTTTAATAATGTCGTGTACTCCTAAATGCTAGATTGATTTTTGACTAATTTTCATTTCTTGAAAAAAAAGTGATTGAACAGTGTGTGACAATTTTTTTGTATTGGCATCGTTTTTTTTTATTCTTGTATTACGGCCTAGTCGTATTAGGCTTAATTTACCACGTAGCAGGTAAGTCAGTCCATACAACACGGACCGAATGAGATTTGAACCCCGGTCCGTGGTGTTAAGGCCCGGAGCCGATACAACTCTCGCATTGGTATTGTTCCTCTACTAAATTTTTGGACCGAAATATCTATCATGCTTGTAGTTATGGCAACAGTCCGAATTTAAATACCGAGGACGAGAAACAGGAAATACCACGAATTGGTACAACAGTTCATGAACGCCATACATCGGCTGCTTAGCTCCTTGTTTAGCATGTTACTCAGAGTTGCACGATTTTGCCAGATGGGCATAACAAATTGGTCACTTCAATGAGTGATCGTGTGTGTGTGTGTGTGTGTGTGAGAGAGAGAGAGAGAGAGAGAGAGAGAGAGAGAGGGAGAGGAGGGGGAGGGGCAATAATTCAGACTTTTGCTACAAAAAATTGTAATCTGCCAAATAGAACCATGTATGCCCACCTATCCACCTTCACCAGTAATAGAAAACAAATAAAATTCCAATTCATCCAAAGCTCCGATTACTCATTTTTATGCAATTTCAGAACACATAACGGAATTATTACAGTCGATTAATAAAAAAAATTTAACCTAAATATTCGTAATACTAGTAAACCTGACGATGGATGATCATGTTCATTTGTAAAAATCTACCTGGAATCGTAATGTAAATCGGAAGAGCTATGCCACACCTTGGGTAGCAGAGTACGAAAAAACGAAAGCGACGGAGCTGTGCCACCTGCCTAAAACAGAAACCAATATGTTGTATATAAAAGACCACTATTGGGTTTTTTGTATTACACAGCCTTTCGTATATCTTGTGTGGGATCGTGCCAAAGATTTACCTTAAATTGGGCTCCAATGATCGAAACTTTAACGATCGTTCGGTTTAAATCATAGAACCATAAAGTACCAAATTTATTTAATTCTATTATATCTTAGCAACACCCGGAGCGTTTCAACGTTCAATCAGAAAATATTAATTTTAGTACCTACTAAACGACCATAAGGTACTAACTGTCAGATATGAGAGTATTAAACAAAGAATTTCTCGAGTGGAATACCCATCTTACATCTCGCCAGGTAATACCCATTTTATTATTCTCTGAGACATAAAAGCGAGACGATATTTATTGCAAGACCTTGGCAAGTTTATGAGGATGCGTATGCGTCTGGTCACCCTTTATTCCGCCAACTCGGTCCATAGGTTAATCCGCCACTGATTCCGTGACGGTGGTGTTCAAATGATGGGGACATTTTCTCACACATATATTCAAGGTGCTAGAAAATGCAAACACAATTAATGCGGTAGGTGTCGTACCATGGTTGACTCGCCGGCTTTATGCATTCCAAATTTATCTATATAAAATCGAATGTTGTCGAAACCCAAATAAAAAAAAACAATACATTCAGTTACAAAATAACCAAGCAATCAACCACAATCTTGATAAACTTTTCCTCACGTCGGCGCTATTCATACTTACGCCCACATGGACTAGCGACGTCTTTATACACCGACCAACATTCATGATCGACCAGAGGATGTTGACAAGAGATATCACATCCCCTGTGAAGCCTAAAGGCCGGAATAGACGCTTGCTACAAGTCCCATGAGACTTTTGACAGCTCCTGCTTTCCTTTGTTCTCGCATCCCAGCCTCGTAACACAGTTCCATGTGTTACGAGCTGTGTAAACTTCGAAAGCAACTGGGACGCAACTGACAGCGTGCAAGAACAAAGGAAAATT
>KI423143.1:6303-29450 GCA_000473375.1 Anopheles culicifacies | reverse complement strand
AATCTCGTATCTCAGGTGCTCAGACGCGCAGAAATAACCCGCAATGAAACTGCTGCCTCGCAACGCACACACACGCACGCATTTTATCATATATCCGTAATGATCTACATATTATTAATTATAATTATTATGTGTATCACTAATCCTACGGTAGCTATGAGAAAATAATTGTTTGTTAGCCATCCATCAGTGCAAGTCCGTTTGCTGCTGCTGTTGCGGTTTTGCATACTTCTTCCTCATTCCGGTTCGCTCACGCATTTCCTTCCCTCTCGCTCGCTCTCAACCGTTGGATGTCAGCTAATTATTTCTCAGTTGAATTAATGGTTGTATGGTATAGCTTGAGCGACCCCATTGACAGTCTTTGATTTTAGTACATCATTCTCGTAGGACATAATGGTTTCCGTACCGTTCTCGTACACCCTGCAAGCAGAAGAACATTCGCAAACGATTAAAAAAGGATCAATCATGCGCAGGTACGGCGGCTATTAGGTGCTACACCCATCGGCGATCGCTTATACCTTTTCGTCATCAGCTTCTTGCCATTGACGAAGGTGGTCGAGGTGGAGGTACGCTTGACGGGGCCACCGCCACCGTAGCTGTACTCGGACACGGAACTCATGCCGCCCCGCTGGGCCATGTGCCCGCTGTTGAAGAAGTCGTCCATCAGGCCGAAGCTCATCAACGGTGTCATGAACGGCGACGAGATAACGTTTTGCGGGTGCGAGTGTCGTTGATGGTGGTGATGATGCCCGTTGGTGGCGCCATTCGCCCGGCGCGCATGCTGATGCGCAGGTTGACTAACTGCAGGAAGGCGAATAAATACAAACGTTAGTCCATTTACTACTTCTTCAGCTCCACCTGTTCGTGGTGGAAATACATACTTCTAAACAACTCATCGAATGGTGATCCACCGAAGAACTCTCGGAACACATCCTCTGGGTCGCGGAATGTGAACGGGAAGCCGAAGAACTCGAAGTCGTCCATGCCACTGTTACCATTGTGTCGGCGATGTCGCGTGCTTTGATGATACCGATCGGATCCATTGTTTATCAGACCATCCTTGCCGTACTGATCGTAGATGCGTCGTTTCTTTTCTGTTGAGTTGAAGAATTTAAGGTAAAACAAATTACAATATGTTAGAAAATCATTATAACGTTCGTTATAAACATTTGATTAGAGAGCATGCCCACAAATTATTCGCAAGTTAAGTTGTTACAACCGCGGCAATCGTTGATGACTGTATGTTCTCCTAAGGTCATGTTAACAATTTTTAAAACAACTAGCTCAGCGATCTAGTGGTCTTGCGAGTCAATAAAAATAAAACAGTTAGTATGACAGACAAAACCACACAAGATTAGTCATTTTTGGATTCTTCAACGCGGACAAAAATACTGCCACATGAAAGCACATGAAAACACCCTTTAAATGTCATATCAATAAGGGTTCAGAGTTCAATAAAGGGGCCCACATGGTAGATACAGCAAAACAAAAAACAAGCAGCCGACATTTCATGTTTAGTAGTTAGAACGCGTACTGAGGGGCGGGCCGAGACTCCAGCCGCCGTGTTTGTCTTTACATGCGGAAGCAAAATCGCATAAATATGTACAACTACAACTCTACCAAAGAAGCGGAAAAACGGCGTCGTCTCAAAAAATCCTCTAAACGAAAACGTACGACTGCTGCTACTGTTTTCCCGGCCACCGGTCGACCCGTACCGGCTACCGCCGGACCCGTAGCGATGGTGATGGTAATGGTCATAGCCGCCGTTGCGACTGTAGTCGCGGTTGGTAAAGGCACTGTAACTACCGGTGCTGCCACCGGTACCGCCAGTCGCACTCTTTCGCGTGCCCCGACTGTCGTAGATGTGTCGTTTGTATGCTAATGTGACAGAAAAAAAATCATAACCTCATGAAAACCAGGTACTAGTGCTCTCCACACCTAAATATCGATTCTTCCATTGCCTTTCCCGACCATTTTTCCAAGGCCTCTAAATAGCCGCATCAAAGTTTGCTATGGTTCACTGTAGCAATTACAGTAGAGTACGTCGATTACCCGATACTTTAAGAATCAAATAGTGGATTATTCAAGAACCTAAAGATGGCAACCTCACAACCGTTTTGAACGTTTCAACGAATATTACGTTTGAAGGATTCTCTATGTCTAGGTCCCTAAGCGGAGTTCTCTATAAGATACTTCCGTCTTTCGAAAGTAAATATAAGTGGGCATTGCTGACATTTTTGCGTATATTGCACGTTTCTGGGTCCACACAATAACCCGGATAATCGACGTTCTACTGCAATTCCAAATGAAAACATGTGCAACGATTTCAACTTACCGTCGGACAGTACTTCATAGGCTTCCGAAATTTCCTTAAACCGTCTGTTGGATTCTTCTGGGTTGTCCGGATTTTTGTCTGGATGCCATCGAAGGGCCAATTTTTTGTACCTAAAACAACAAGCGTAATACACAATCAAACAATATGTTGAGAAGCATTAATACACAAATACCACTTACGCCTTTTTTATTTCAGCCTCTGTTGCTGTTCTGGACACATCCAGAACTTTGTAATAGTCCACCATTTTGTTACGGGTTGCGAATAGTACCTAAGGGTGCAGACGGGCACACAACGTTTACTTCTGCTGGAACTTCTGGATATTGATTCTTTCCAACGCTGCACTCAACTCGCACCTAACTTCAGTTTGATTTAACGGTAATGATGCATGTCTTCTTGGAGCTGCGTTCAAAGGTAAAGCACTCGTCGTCCAGCGGTGGGTTTAGTGTTTTCTACTCAAGACAGGTTGTTATCGACCAAAGAAGCTCAACGTTGGATTTGGAGCTGAGCCTAATAATCGAAATCTCGAATCTGTTAAAAAGAAAACAAAGACAGAAACAAAACATGGGTTACTAGATGTTTTCAATAAAAAATGTTCAATGTGTCATCAAAACAACCTCAAAAGCCGTTGTCGGTTCAGAATTATTAAACTTATTTGGCTTTAAACTAGAATTCTTTCAATAAATAATAAGATTTAGCTAACTAAATGCCTATTATTCCAGGAGGCGAAATCTCAAGAATACTTAAACGAATTCATAACTAACGATCAGCTCCTACTTGTAACGACAAACACAGTGTACTGAATGAGCCATAATCAACCGGTGTGAGTCATGCACCTGAAACGTCACACGCAACCCGACCATATGGTTGCGGCATCCATTAAGGTTAGTGACACTTTTTCTTTACAGTTCGCATGACGACAAAAAAAATACATTCAAATTATAGCGCTCCGCTTTGCAGCATCCACCCACCAACGGGATGCGAATAATACTAACGCACTACTCCCAAAAACAGACGTCCTTCCAACCTTCCGTTAAGTTGCGGCATCGTTCCAAACCTGTCGAAACCTGACCCCTAACACGCGTAGTTTTTGTCCATGACAGTCGTAAGCATTATTCATAATCCGCTTTTGGAGATCCAATATTATTTCCTACCGATGGCGAAAAGACCTTCGCAGAGATCAACGGTTGAACCGAAACCGTGGACGATCCAACGACACGCTGAAGAAGCTACCGGTTGGTGCGTTGTTTGCTAACACGCATCACAGGCCCACTATAACTGTTTATCCGAAATCTTCGTATCATCACATTGGATGAACTTTGGATATTGGAGACCGGTAATGAAACAAGTTCACCATCCTCTGCTGCTCCTTCTGTTCACATCAAACTTGTCGACACGTGTTCCAATCATCTATTAGGCCCGTGTCGCTTCAAATCAGATCGGAACACTCACCGAGAGGAGCTGGGAAGTAACATGTTCATTATACTGCATTTTGGAGAGATAATAACGTTAGGCACATCACCATCTGATAAGCGCAGTACCTCCAAACTGGCCCAATCGATAGAGAAAGTTTCGAGTTTGACTATATTTCGTCATCCCAGACATCAACTTCACTTCCCCGATCACGATTGACTTTTTCACAGCAAAGAGTTACTTCACGTCATGAGACGGTATCTATTTTTTTTTATTATGATCCACCGCAAGCTCGTGCAATACATATACCACGAGAGCATGACCACAGAGCGCGGTGTACAATTTCGTACGTCACCAGAACGGCGACTGCCCCTGTTAGGCCGTGTCACGTTGTGACGTTTGGCTTTCGGTAACGATATCAAGCAGTCATAACAACACGATTTCAAAACCGGTATTTGCAACGGGATTGAATGTTGGTACGTTCACCACCTCACGAGTGGATGCAATGATGACAGAACCACTACACGAGCGCAGCGGAGCGGCCGTTCTGTTCTGCATCGTATCTAGGAGCTGCAATGCCGACGAAACTGCGGCAATTGAAATGTCCGTGTTGGCTTACTTTCTGTGTTTGTCATATTTTTTTTTTTTTTTATTCATTAAGAACGGCCAGGCCGTATTGCTATGTGTTTGTCATATTACTTGAAGCGTAATGAGGCCACCCACCATTACTCACGTATTGTTGCGCGAGTCACTACTTTCCGATTTGATTTCGGTGTGTTTGGGTTGATGGGACTGGTCACCACCTATCTTTCAAAAATCCCCAGAAATTCCCACCAACGATCACTGATCACCGACGATCACTGCTGGTATGATGAGTCACCCACATTTAGTTTTTCCGTTTTCATCCAAATTCACTACTTCGTCACTACTTACTTACACACTGCGCACCCATTCGAAGCGCACAATTTGAGCAGATAAGCTTATAAATAAACGCATCCTGGTGAAAACCTCATGGTCCACGCATCCGTTTGCGTTGAGGTATAACTTTCGATCGAGAATTTTTAATTACGACCAGCTGCGTTTTGACTGTTGGCTTCCTTATCAGTGTCACGCAAACACCCGCAATTCTCTTATCGGACAAGTAAACGATAAGGTTTATACAGTACGTGTGCGTAGTAGCAAGGTTTACACCACGCTAGCACCACGAACGGTATCGGGTTGGTTGATTCTAGTGTTACAGCCATATGCCATTCTTTACGCACTTAGTTATTAGTGTGAAATGCGTTAATTGGCTAGTATTCTTTGGACACGCTTTGTCCTAGACCTAGTATACAGCGCGAGCGCTTAAAGATCCCATGTACCGATAAGAGCATCATCTCAGTAGTGCAAGTAAATTGCCTTCCGTGACACTCACACTGCTTGTTGTTCCTGATCTTTGTCTTTGAGCATTCATTTCTACTGACAATTCACGCAATATCTTGCAATAACACAAAAAAAATCTCACTGACAAAGGGTTGCATGCAGTGTTGGTTGAGAAACTGGACGTATTACGTCACATAATAAGTGACATTGAAACACTTACCCTCTCAGCAGCTCAGCGAACACTCGCACTCACAGCAGATAGTTCAAACCATCGAGATAATGGAAACGGCAAACGGTGCTCTCTCTGTGTGTGTCTCAACGCATTACATGCTGTTAGTCAAGAAAATTATAGTTGTAGCAATGCAAGGTTCCTCTCTTCTAGGTAGGATTTATGCCATTCGACAACCATCAGGCAAGTCGTTACAGAGTTCAACGTGTATGGATGGTAGATAAGATATTTTGCCGCTGCTCAATTACAACCAATTGCTCATCAAATGCACCGATGAATCATCTCCATGCGAAGATCCAACATTATCCGAAAGGGAAATACCACGTTGAAGTCTCATACAACATTTCATGGAATTGTAAACTATTGCGAGTTTGACGACGGTATCTTACGTACTTCTTGTATCTTTTACAAGTTATATTTAAAGTTTTTGTGGAGCTTGAGTCCCGGAGTCAATTGCGCTAAATATGTTCATCCCAGAGGCATCTAATCTTTCCCTTCTATAACCATTAACTCCGACACGTTTGCTAGAATCTGCAACTTTTCCTTGCACACCCGGACAACTATTCTCCTCTTAAAGGAAACTCGGGGGACGTTTGCGCGGAAAAAGGTTTTTGCTTGAAACAAATGTGAGTTCAAATGTCGCTGCACACACGTAGATCTCTCCCCGCTCGATTTATCCAGCGTCGGATACTTTGTATCCCAGGCGCGAGCTCAACAAACCGACCAAAACACACTTTCGTAAAAGCCCATTTAGCGCGTCTTTCAAGTGGTGGCGCGTTGCCTTTTATGTTGAGACCGGCACATAGTTTCCGCAACTGTTATTGCTCACGATTAGCACGCAGTCCGATGTGTTGGTAACACGGGGGGGGTTTTTTGGATGTTGGGTTACTATACTTAAGACACCTACCCGACCCTTATGCTCCCTTGTGTGTTGTGTGGCCCTATTGCTAAATTGCCATATGCGAAACAAATGCGCGCGGTGGTTGTTTCGCGGTTTCGGGCAACACCATTCGCAGGGTGGTTTGGAACACCGTGTGCGCTTTTTATCGAAACGGACGTACGGGTGTGGGAGGAAATTGGCACGTCCCCGTATGTTGCATGTACCTATTCCGCAGACATTGGCATCCGATCGAATGGATTAATATGTTCAAGACGAGGAAGAGGGATAGGTGGGCGATGCAGTGCATTCCAAAACCTTCGTACCTTCGTAGCTGATGGTACGGTTTTTGCAATCGGCATGCATCACTGTGCCGCCTGTGCATTACTACATTTGAAACGCTCTTATCCTCCTCTTGCCACATCCTTTCATGCTGAATTTCCAGCTTGCCCTCCCGGTGTGTTATTGCTGCTGCTTTCTTAAATGCATTCAACCAAGATACTTGCATGAAAAGTGCAAAGTTCCGCATGTCGCCCGGAGGGGCAAGTTTAATTCATTGAGGTGAAATTGTTGCGGTGTACAGTTCACTTGACATTGGCCACAGGATGCAATAAAGCGCTAACCAATCTCTTGCTTTTACCGTTCTGAGTCAAGACTGACTTTCTCCTATAAATTGTAAGTGGGCGATTTGGAAAGTTTTACTTCACTACGTTCTCAGCTTTATCTGACCCAACATTCTTCACATATCTCAGAGTGTCTAAAAACATTTTGCGGTGGGGAAATAACGTACAACTTATTATTTGTACCTGCATTCAAAAATGCCTCCCAGCTACGCAATCTTCTAGGCTATTGTCAATGTATATTGCGACACTCTTCAATTATGCTGCTACTGTCGCGGAAACACATTATAGAATGGGGACAAAGGCTGTAAAAGCATGAGAAACCAAGGAAATAGACGATAGAGATACGATTCAGTACCACCACCCCCCCTAAAGGCATTAGGTGCAGTAATTTCGTGACAAACAATGCAACTCCACAATCATGACTGACGACTGTGAGTTCTTGAACGTTGCACTGACCTATTGATGTATCTTACAATTTTTTTTCCGTAATAGACTGCACGACACTCTATCACGAGTAGCTTTAACTTTACCAAACATCACAAACATTCTACGTATTAAAAATGAAAAAAAAATCTTGGAACTTGGATCTAAGAGCAGGGGAAGTTTTCAAGGGTTTTGAAGTACCCAACCACCCTGAATAGAAATGTGCCGTTATCATTATTACGCACTAACGTGTGACGCCATTAGTCAAATACAGTGATAGTGTTTAGACTTTTCACTGCAGAGTATGGTGGCTACAATGCCTTCCATCTTCCCGCTTTCGTAATCATTTTCCCCCACAGAGACCTTTCCATTGTTTTCCTTCCCCGTAAAGAAAACGGACGCAAAAAAAGCCATTACTCTACCTACACCGTTCACATTGGACGCGCAGTGTTCGACAACTCGGTAGTAGTATTGTATCGCGCGACAGGTAAATGAAAACTCACCCATCAAAATGAAGTAAGCTTGCGACCTCTTGCTTTTGATAGCTTTTCAACCGCCAATCTTGCGCGTCATGAACGCCACACCTATTTATCATTTCCTCCAAAACGAAAAAGAAAACGAAACTTATGCAACACTGGCTATTATTATTGTGTTTGCGTTATGCTTTAAATTATCAACCGCAAGAAAGTATCCCCGCCCTGGAAACATGCCCTTTAATTTCATTTTCGCTTCCAACGTACGCACTAGCACACACCGTGACACCGCAATGTGCACGCTACTGGATGTTTAAAATTCAATTTTACCAAGGTGCTGACAAAAACGACCCCAAACCAGACGGCCTTCTCCACTTCCTCCCATTGCCCAGCGTGTGTGTGACTTAACCCTGTTTTTTTTTTTCTTTATTTTGCATTTGTTTATGAAATGAGGCCCCCCATTAGTTTCATGCACGATTAGAAACTTCCACCGGATGTCCGATGAGTTTTGCTTTGGCGTCAGGTTTTGCCCTGTCAGATTCTGTCTGGTGCGGAGTGGCACGTACGTGTTCTTGCTTTGCCCCTCGTGCATGACATTCTAGTTCACGTTGTGGACAGTGGGGAGCAACTATAAGCCCCACCGCATGATAATTAGGGTTAGCTTTAAAAATGCGTACAGCAAGAAAATGTGTTTCATCATATATTACAATGCTTCAAATACCATGTTTTGTACTCTAAATTGAAGTCCTGAGTTCTATTTAAATTAAAATAAACTCCAAATTAAGTTCTCCCTTATTTAAAAGCGGCTTCGTGCTCCATTATTATCTTGAAGTCCTTATCTTATGCGCCGAAATCGATAGTTCAAGAATCGCTAGAATCGGCGAGTTTATAGCAACTCACATTAAACATTACTAAACAAAGTCTTGTAAAAAAAGTAATTATTCATCAGAAACCGACAACCCCCATAAAAACACTCACAATAATAAACGAATCGTAACAGATATCTTCACCTACCCTGCAATCTATGGAAAATAATCTTTAAATTTTGCTGTACAGTAAAGGGAATGAATGATACCTTGGCCAATAACAGTTCCGATCCAAGGCAGATTGCTTACAGAGGATTATAGCAAAATTATAGAGCAAGAAGAATCCCACCCTGATCTGATGAAGCCTCCCTTATAATAGGGAGTGAGAACTCGCTAAAGAAGACATTACTCCACAAAAGCGATGAGCAATAATCACATAAACCATTGAGAAATGTGTACTTCTGAAGGATGTCTTAAGTCGATGGAGGATTAATATTCCTTTCCATCTCGCTACCACACAGCAGCATCGTCAGGGGGGGAGGAAAATCGCAATTATCAACAGGTCGCGTTCCAATACAATCCAATATACATCCCGCGTCCCGATTGGGTGGGTTTTAAGCTGATTGAAGTTTTGCAAGTCTTTCGATTAGCCTATCCCACGCGGATGATTAATTACAGCAGGAGAGATTCGCTCACAGAGAGAGAAAAAAATGGAAATTCCAGTATTCCAGGACACGATCCCCCGTCAATGATGCGCTGTAGGCAGACCACTTAACTCTGGCGTACGCTGGGAAGAAAACCAAATCGAAACGTAATAATAGCAATATCACGAACTTGACCCACGTTCGCGGTTTATATGGCAGCAGAACCGTCCACTGCTGTTTTGTGAACCGCGGGAGCTCACAAAGTACCTTCAACAATTTAGTATTAGTAATTTCTTTGCACAATTTAGCTTCCGGACGTTTTCCGAAACAATCACGAACGATGGGTGGGAAATGGAACTCCACCTCACTTCCACCGTAAGCGATCGATCGATTGTTACATGAAAAGTGAAATAAAATTTAATTTCCAAAGCACCACGACAGATCGTGCCGTGGAAGAGAATAGCTAAAACGCCCCAAACGCCTATCGAGATCCATCACCCAAAAACGGTACACGCCACTAACTATTAGCACTGACGATGGAGCAGTATTGCCGGTTTCCATATAAAGGTTCCCGGATCGTCGTTTGGGTGATCTCTCAGCACGACAATAAGGCGCGACTGGCTGGTTATGATCGTACCACCATAAACTATCTGATGAGCGTATAAGAACACCGCCGAACACACTCGCTTCATCATGATCGCTTCTCCATCCAACAACGATGGCGCAAGACGACGTTCCGACCAGTCTTCTCCGGAGACGATAAAGATATCGTTAAAATGAAGATAAACGGTCCATTGTGTTCGATACTGTTTGTTTGTCTGTATCGATCTCTGGGGGAATCAACTAATCGATGCCGATCGCTGGAACTAAGATGTACGAAAGCATAACACTCAATACAAACTCCTTCAAGTGTCACTATTCGACATTAAGAGGAACTGGGCGGAACTTGGCCCTCTCATGTTGAAGCCGTAATCCATGCAGCATGCTATGAACGACACATCTACATCAATTTCAATCCTAAACAACTCTCCCAAACGCACACAACAGTGCAAAATCTGATCTTTATGTTAACCAAACCTATAAACCATTCAAACGATTGATTCCGCAACGAACCCGCGCATATCTCGATTGTTCCAAATGTGCTTGTTGTCACAATTGAAGTACCGGTTTGCAAATATCGAGTGCATCCAACTGCTACGGTTTGTTTATTGCGGTAAATCAAGGCCAATCGGTTGCATTGCCCTAACACCACTAGGAACAAACAACCAGGGACTGTATTTGCACAAATTGCTTTAATGCTCACGCGGAGGTCTGTTGTGTTGTCTGTGAATGTACGAAAGGGTGTGAATTGATTTAACGTTTCTCACTCGTTCAATCAAGCACATCGTTTCGGTTTTTGCTTTTTGTTTCCAGAGGCAAAGGTCACAAACGCGTTACGAAATAATGGCTGCACTTCAATGTAAACAGAAGCGCGAAATGAATCAACAGTTGATAAAGCAATTCCTTGATTTAATGCTACATTACTATACGAATAGACCTTCAATATGAGTTTTTGTGTAGTTTTCAAGTGGACTGATCAGATTCAGAAGCCTTTTTTTGCAGAAGCAGTTTCATTGGTATGGTTTATTCCTCCACTTAAAGCGACCACGTGCAACCCAACGGACAGTATTGACAGAAGAGAATGCTCCGCTATATGCACGACGCAAGTTTTATGGCTAATCGATTTGCGCATACAATCCACTTCCAGCGTTCATTTATTGGGTAGTTTTCCGGTTTGTTTTTGTTTCTATTCCTGCTGTCGGTGTTGCTGACTCATGCCAGTAATCCTTCCTTTCTGTGACTTGACGAATATAACAACTTCGAGGTCACAGAGTCACCAACTGCTTCATAAATTACTAGACCTTCTCTACTCCGGTTTGAATAAAGCTCTCCTCAAACAAAGTCTTGTAGTTCCAACATTATATTTCTTATTGCTATCAGGAACAGAGGAGTATCTCATAACGTCCAAACTCCAGAGTAACCGATTATCATTCCGCCGATGTCATCCCGTGCGCATTGCGTGGATTAATTTAAATTGTTGGAATTACAGCAAACTCCACCACTTACGTCTGCGACTGATATCCAATAGATTAAATGGCCTCACATCGCATCAAACAATCCCCAAGAAAACCAACACATAAAATGCTACCGTATTTCATCGTCGATCGGCCTCATGCCGGTCTCGGTCGTGACTGGTGACGCGTGCCGCGGGAAATAAATAATTGGCCCGAAAGAAGAGCGCACACTGGTTGGCTCTGCAAAAAGTTGTTTTCCTCTTTTTACCTTTTTCCATCAGTCATGGACGGGATTGTAACGTTTGCACAAGAAACGAAGATGGACGAAGATAAACCCTTTGGGTGATTGGAATTAGGAACAATATAGAGCTTGAGATAACATTAATTCAACATCACAAAATTGTATTACTTTAACGGCACAAAATTTCTAGTGTTCAGATTTATCTACATTTCTTAGAAATGACTTGTGAACAAACATAATCAAAAATTATCTTTCCAGCGATAGATTGTAATCTTCTTTCGGCGATTGCTGCCATTCCGATAGCATCCACGCGATACCGTGCTAGGGCAGAGTCTTTCTTCCCTTGGGGGGTTAATTTCCCGGCGATTGATGAAGTCTATTAAAGGCAATGGGCCACCGTCGGCCGGCTTCCAGTAAAACCCATCGTATCGTGCCCGGCCGACGATCAACAACGGAGCGCTACTTACACTCCATTATCCGCAATAGCACCATTGCCATCCATCTATCTTTCTATCTAGCTAGCTTTCCGCTGATTGCTTTTCCTTCCCTTTTTTTCGCCGGGTGAGAACGAACGTGTGTACGAGGCGAACGGGCGTGCGCGCGCGCACACCTTAGCCAATTGTTGTGTTTTTCCATGACGGAATGAACCATCCCCGCCAAGACATGGCTGCTCCGTGTCGCAGTGCACCGCTCCAGCCACCGGGAGGAGCGCGTTGATGTAAGGCGGGCCCCGTAGCGAGAAAGTTACGGACGGTAAAACTTTCCCATGCACTTATCTACGTCGCTTGCGCACCCACGATCGAACACCATCGATGGTCGGGTGGCTCAACGATAAATCCACACATTTCCCTCGCTGCTGTTGCTGCGTACCTTTCATCATCTTACCACCATTGCCTTCTGAGGCCTGCAGCAGTGCCAAAGCAACCTGTACTAAAGCTCATCTCATGTTTACTGTGATGCAGGTGATGAAAAATTTAGGTCGATCGGCACAGCGTGCACGAAACTCCGCAAAGAAACAGATTTGCTACAAAAATGCATTTTGCAAAACACGTGCACAAGAGTTTCTGCGCATTTGCGATGCATTTCCCTTCCCTGGGCATTAGGTAGCAGCTTCGGTAAAGGGTTTGCCTGCGCTTTTAAGGGCTGTTTGCACTGTACAGGCAACGTTTGGTTGAACTAAACACTGGCGTATTAGGAACGAAACCTACTTCTACTGACTGGTGGGAGACATTAAGAAAATAGAAAGATTTAAGCGATAAAATGATCTCCTGCTGTCTCATTACAGTCACGATGTGGACAGATGGGAAGCGGCTATTAAAAGGCATTAAAGCCAAGCAATTAAGCGTCGGCATACGGTCACACTGCGGAGGTTGAAAGAAAGCAGGCCGCAAGATTTAAGACGTTTAGGAAATCTGTTTAGCTATCACTGTTAGATGTCAACTACACTGTGGTAAGCTTTTTTTTTTGGAGTTTAAGCATTATAAAACTCTAACAGGAAATAAAACCTTGCCGTACATTCATAACCTATTTCTTTTGCCAATTTATGTTCCGTTTCTGTACTCCCTGCAGACGACAAAGCCTTCCACCAACAGGAAAAGTGTTTTGAAACTATAATTTATGTCTACAAAGAAATGCAATTGTCTGCAAGCGATCATCACAATACAAAGCGAATCAGGGTGGGTAACAATGACCCACATAAATGGAAAGGAAGCGCCCTTTTACAAGTTGACTTACAATCGCGCAGAATAATGGCACCGCGATCGAACGTGATCAAGAAGTGTGTACGTCGCCGCCGGTAGCCATAATCATTTCCGGTGGCAATTTCAAACAGCGTTTGTACGCCACCCATTGAGCTCCATAAATATGGAAGGTGTCATTCTGGAATGGATTAATGGTCACCAACAGCCGGATAGGCAAAAGCACTTTCATCGTTCGGGTAGTAGCTCTATAACGTTTCAGTTTTAAGGACTAGAGCTCATTCCACAAGTAAACATGATTGGGTTCTTCTGCGTATGATTGCCGATCATTAATTGAAGTGAATCTAAAAGAAAAAAAGAACTTCATTAAAACGTTAAATTTCGATTGGTTTATTCGCCAATAGTGCTGAACGTTAATGGTACCATTAAATCCTTGAGGTCTTAATATTTGTTGGTCTCCAAGCGCTCAAGACACGACAGACTGACATTAATTGCAGATGAACATCAGGAATTGATGCTTCTTCTCGTTGAACAGTTTTTCAGCGTACATCTCCGGTCTAATCCCACCTGTGGAAGATACCAACTTCAACGAAAAGACATCACAATTCCCTGGAGGTGGAAAAAATGACAGCTTTCTCTTCTATCACCCCCCATTCCCTTCGAGGGGGGGGCCCGGCTCGGGAAGATGAAAAATTGGGCATGAAATTAAGAGCTTTGCCAAATCGTGGCACGCTGCGAAACATTCCCTGGATGCAAAACCGCCATACCAAGCCCCACAGTCGGCTGGATGTGTGCTGGATGGATGGAGATGTTTTCCGCACTAATGAACCGGTGGCTTAATCATCATTATTATGTTGATTCGCTCAGGAAGGTCTTACACGGCTCAGATCTCCCGCCGGTTATTAGAGTTTACCTTGTGACTTTAACGCCCGGAAATCGACACTAATGCACTCAAGAGTTCCGTACCCGCGTGGGGAGTGATTTAAATCGCTATTTACTACTTGAGCAACCCCCGCTTGCACTTTGCTCATATTAACAAAGGTTATAGGTTTTCGCTTTCTAGGAATTAAAAAGTGAAAAATATCCCTCTCTAATGAAGTTCGATTGGATATAAGTATTTTAAACGGAACTTGAAAATATAATATACATGATGTTGTAAAACAATCAGTTCTAACACTAAAAACGAAAAAAAACATTGTACCAAGAACATCAGATATCCAACTTGAAATAAGTAACTCCGAAGCGTCATATTATCACCTCCAAAATTGGAGTCCACCAAGATTAGGAGTAAACTGAAACACTTGTGCGAGAAATTTCCTTCCTTCATTCTTTTGTACCCCGACACTCATCCGAATGTCCATAATTGATCATAATAAATCCATCATCATCATTCACTCCAAAGGTGCTCTCCACACTCATCACTACAGGATGACCAAGTTCCTCACTAACCGCACAAAACATTACCTCCCGTAGCGCGTTAGCCAATGAGTAAAGTTTCCCATACGGACGAAAGCAGTGCGCATTAAACGCAACATCACGCAGCCCCAATTATGATCGATCAGGTCAGTCAGGTGATGATCCCTTTGCTCGGTTGTGCACAGAGCACGGTTTGTGACGCGTCTCCTACCAAGCCACCAAAGCACTTTCGAACTCCATATATCGAAAGATGCCCGACGTGGATAATTATTTTATTCACATTTACCTTCATCTCGTAAATCATCCCGACACGTTTGACCACAACTAACGGCAGTAGAGGCTGAGGAAAAAAAGAAATAAAACCCTACGTAGGATGAGGTGCCAGTGTCCTGACCTCTATCAGGTTCCTGGGTGGCATTTGTGGTTAAGAGCATCTTTCAGGCCAGTGTCATCCCGGTGTCGTTCCCATGACAAGGTGTGTGATTTTACGATAGAGTTTTACGGTGCAATATCTTGCATAAAACGGAACATGACACACATGACGTATGTTTCATGTGTACGTTTGCTCGCGGAAAGAGGAACGTATTAGAAAACTCAGCTAAACATAAATGTACTCCACGTTCCGACGTGTATGGTTTGTGTTGTTTATAGACACTGTTAGTATATCCTAGGACTTAGAGATATTAGCGATATTCTTTAGCAATTTGGCAATTTGCGAGTCAGATGTTGCGGATATATCACATCTCTTAGAAAAGACTCTTTTTGGTCCAAGCGTATTTTTGTGATATTTAGCTTTTCGTTCCAATAAGTTTGCCCACCACTGCCTCATACATATAACTCTTACGTACGGTGGGAACCCTAGCAATGTCAAAATACATACGAAGATAGCGAAATGATAAACAATCTTGCAAAAAACTGCAATAAACCTAACATATCCCATATCACGATAAAAATCTACCTGACAGACTGACCGACCGACCCAATGACTGACTGATCTAAACACAGATCATGCTTTCAAAAGGCCGGGTTTCCACCGCGTGCAAAACAAAAACTGCATTCACTATCATCTCATCCACTGCCGGCAGCATCTCCACACACTGCCGGCACAATCTCAGCAATGGAATCGGAAAACAGCAAGGTCACCCCGCCGCTTCTCACTTACTCCCATCGTTGTTTGCGAAGCGAAGGAAAATGAAAACCGGAAAATTGGCACAACATAACGAAAAGGAAACGCCGTGTTATGGGGAGAAAGAGAAAAACGCTACAACACAAGGCCATAATAATTAATTAATGATGCACACACCCACCACGGCCATTGCGCTCGGGCTCTGATGGAAGCACCACGGCCACGTGTGTGTCGACAAACAAGTGTTGAAAAATGTTCAAATGAAGGAAAAAAAAGCGTGGAAAACATATTGCTTTTATGTTGCGGGCTGTGTTTTTTATTTCATTTGCCTCTTTTGTTCATTTCAAAGCTTCATCTGCTCGCGGCATGTGACACAACATGTGCAAATCAGAGCAGTACTCATTGGAATGAAAAATAAATTTGCATTGTAGCGTTGCTTGCCACCCTCATTGGTAAAACATAATGCGTAGCGTTAAGCAAATATATGCTCCATGCGTGTGATAAGCACATGTTTCGTATCACTCAAACAAACAGACAAATATAATAAAATTCTCATTAACCCGTTCATCCTGTTAAAGTTCCCCTACGGATGACACGTACACGGCACGTTCATGTTCTTCTACTCTTCAAGCATCTAGCACATCCCTTGTAAAGTAAAGGGATGCTTCAAAAATTCCGACCACCTGGATCAGCTGTTTGAAAGCGAACCAGCGGACGGGGGTAAGAAAAGGACACACATCCTTTCTTTTATAATGGGTTTGTCAGCATCAATGCCCTCACTACACGTTCACTGGACATTATGCTCCCCAAGACAAGGAAGAACGAGCGAGGTGGAACGTATCGCTCTTGTGCACCGAACGCTGTGTTCCGTTAGCGATGCGTAAAGCGTAAACGTGAAACGAAGCGTAGTTAGAAAGAGAGAATGAGAGCGGAGTCTGCTGCTCAAGGTTCTTTTCGTTATCGTCTATGATTTGCACTTCAGTTACTTGTAGAAATTTAATAGACATTTTTGAAATAAGTATTTTGTCTTACAGTTTATAACGGGTAGGTGGACGATTGTGACGCTTTTGGTCCATAAATTTACCTGTGAAGTAAAGGAGAGAATAAAAATAATTATTAAAGTAACAGTTGAGGAACTGAAATGTTATGTCATTAATGTGCCGCTTCATAAAAAATTGACCCCTTTTTTTTCGCCAACCTTTTCGCTTTCCCTCATTTGTTTAATCACAATAATCGCTGTCACGGTGAAAACGGTAAATCCATTCCAAGAAAAACATTAATATCACCTAAACGACTCATCCGCTAATGCTTCTGTACTTCAACCCCCCTTAATGCTGAGATTATTTTTCATTCCTTCCTTTTGCCACCGTCGCCGGGTTTTCCGTCCAGGTCTCAACACTTTGTCCCGGGCATACGACAAAACGATTGACATTCGCCGGTAATCAAAGCTGATGGGGAAATGTGCCGTGAACATTCTTACACCCAGTGATGTCTATTCACACCGATTGCTAAGGTGACAGCTTCTACCGCAGTGTCTCATTAAAACATCTCACTTTCTACGCCAAGAGCCGTCAAGCTATTCGCTCCTGGAAAAAACACGTCAGCTAGTCACGAGACGTAGCTTTCGTCCCTTTTTCCTATATTGATGCACAATTTTAACTCTTAAATGATCATTTCTGCATATTCGCCTTATTACTGAGGTATGAATATAATATTACTTGTAATCGTACCGTCGCAATAAAAGTGCTAGTTACTGTCAACCAAGCGCTAACAGGGGACAAATAATTAAAATGATAATTCCAGACCACTTCGTCATGTAAAGGTTTATACACGGACGGTGCCGCAGTGGCTTTAATCTTGATGAACATCACTTGTGCAGAAGAATCCAAGAAGATCCTGTGCCTTGGGCCCATCCATTTAATTGACGTTGACTTGAGCTATTGAATCAAAGCCTACGGAGCAAGTCCAGCGCATCGCCGTCTAAAGCATAGCCAGCAGAGGGGGGCGACGACAAGGGCAGCGAGCAGACAGGAAAAGCTTGATGATAGTTTCCCTCCCAGCACAATTTACAGCAACGCCTCTTCGGCCACCGGCAGACCTTTTCAATCTGGCTGGAGATACACGGCCACGAGACCTGAAGAGAGGAAGTAAGTTTGCCCCGCATCCATAGACTGGCTGGCGCGCGCAAATATCGTGATTGATGTCGAAATGGAACAAGACACCGCCGCGAAGTGTAAACTTTTATCACCTTCTTTCCCCGTTCCCTCTTTCGTTTCCTTTACTGGAGGAGGACGAGGGGGTAACAAACAAGACATGACACCATCAATTTTCCCTGCCCCAAAGATGGATGATGCTCGGTCGGCTCTTTTCCGGCCACAAGAATGGCAAATGAAGGCCCCTTCTCTTCGCCCGACTCCCTTCATTTCTTGTTTCCAACTATCGCCATTTAACAAAACCTTCATTTAGCAAAACACGACCGTGAATATATATCTTGTGCTATTAATTCGCAATGAGAGTGGACATTTGTGGAGCTCACATTTGGAAATGGTTCGCCAGGAACTCCGTCGATGGAATTTAATTTATTCAGACTTGAAAATGACTCATAGCTGAGCTTGCTAGGTGTAGTCTGGAGTGAAGAAATGAAACATTTGAAGAAAAGGTGCTTGTTCAAAATTCTTTGGGAGATTTCAAATTTTCCCAAATTCAAACACCTACAAGACTTGTGTTAACTGCTTCTAGCGAATATCTGTGCTTCTTCTTCTATGGCTCTACACAAACTCGAGAAATTTTGGTCTAACCATTTCTGACTTCCTTAACTTTAAATCATCTGCAGCAGGATTAGTCGGATTCGAGCCTCGGTCCAACCCGTTCGAAGGCCGGCGCCGCTATCTACTCGACCACCGAGCTACTCCAGCGTAGAGAACTGTCACCGTAGAGAACTGTCTAAATGGGATTAGGTACCAATTCTATCGTATAATTGTATCACCGATACTGATACAGCACTCAGTCTTCTCAAACTGAAGATCTCTATTTTTATACAATTAATACTGAAAAAAAGTCTGTTGAAAACAATACTGGTTCGAACAAGTTATTCTACTCAACAAGGTCAACTGAGGACCATTCTGAATTCAATCAAATGCTGTTAAACAAGACAAACAAGATAGTGGTTTAAATCGGCGGAAGCATAATGTATCGTTGGCTGTAAATTACACTATTAATAGCCTTTATTCGTTCTGCTTAAACAACTTGGAAGATTCGTTAGTATCGCACCATCATCTCATCGTCAGCATCACTGTGGATAAAGTATCGTAACCCTTCTGCTATCCCACGTTGGAAACGAAACCACAACTCTAAGGGTGTAGTTGTCGAATTTACGAAATTTAATACCATCAACGATATACCTTGTAACTCACATGAACTCTTCTTTCCCTCACCACAGCCGAAGAAGATACGTCGTCGGTCGGATTATTATGAGCAATATATGTTTTCAAACGTTCAAACCAACACCACAAGCGCATGTACACATTTTTCGGTAACCGACAACAGCAGCAAACCAACAGATCAGCATTAGAAACCATAGCAACGCATACTTCTCTCGCACACAGCCACACGTGGAGGCAATTTGGATTGACCTTCGGCATCATGATTCGGAAGCATGTTGAGAGAAAAATTTGCCCACCGCTAAAATAAAAGCCCCATTATTCATTTCGCAGGGACACAGCAGCAGCAGTTGGGACGGCAAAAGGAAGCGAAGAGCATATTGTTATGAAGTTCATCCGAGAGGTGTTTTCAAACATTAGTGGGCACTTTCTGGACCTAACTGAACCGATTATGTTTGGAAGTGGGAAGCCGGAGAGGAAAAGTTTTCCGCTCCAAGTAAGTGTTTGTGCCGCGCACCACAAAACCTTGCCGAACGAAGGTACGCTACTTAGCATAGCGAGTGAATGAAAAAAAAAAAGCAATAACGTTCAAACCAATATTTGAATATTCAAATCAGATTCGAAGGAGTTAGCGCACTTGAGTGGATCCGCCACTTGTAATTAATCTTTTAATGAAGTGTTATTCCACCGAGACTGACTGCCGGTCGTTTATGGCGATTAAGAATTCATTTCAATAGCGGTTAGAATCAAATCAGACACTTGGGCGCTTGCAGATAACAAACTTCTTGGTTTTATTTCATACTTGACGGACTTTCAGAGCATGTGGTTTGGCACACACACACGCCCACACTCTAATCGGTGCTCATTATCTAAATGTTTTGATAATTTGACACCTTAACGTATCTACAATTACGTCTATATCCTTTTTGATTTGAAGAAGTTGCCGAAATTCTTATCATTGCTAAGCGGAAATTTTCTAATCACTAAATTACGGAGATCTTCAAACCCAAATTACAATCGAACCACAAATGTACAGGCAAGTAAGATAACCCTTGCCACAAACCTTTGCACGCTCTGGGCGAAATGGTTTCGATATTTGTCGTAGCTTCCCTGGAAATATTTATATCTCTTTTTCCACGGGCTCCACACACTGTTTGCTTTCGTTTTCTTATCGCCATCACCACACGCCTGAACTATACAGCCCGGCCTGCATGAACGGAGTGGATCACCCGTGGACAGAAACCGGGAGGTGGTTCGCGCGTTCACTGATATGCGCCACTTTCACCTCCAAAAAAGAAACAACCATTCGTGAAGTTGCCCTTTCGTAGAGGACATTACGCACGGTGCCTTCACGTTTGCGAACTGCGAGCCCTCCGGCAATGTGATTTCCGACGCGAAGGAGAAAGAAGTCCTACCATCGTCCAACTTTCCATTCCAGCAACGGAACGCACTTTCAACCCTTGCGAAAGAATTCCCTCTCCTACAGCACGGGATCGAACATGACCGATTGTGATTATATGTGTGTGTGTGCTTTTTTGCCACACAAGTCCTCCCATTATGATTGGGCGGATATCTAGGGCGCATGATACGGTCAACCGGTAAAACAAAAACTGCCAATCTATCCGGGTGCTCGGGACAGGGGATCTGCGTCATTCCGTCCACAGCACGACACCCTAATCTGACAGTGAACTATTCAAAGGCTCAAACCCCTGATTGGGAAGCCTTTCGGAACCTTATTGAACGAGATTTGTTTGAAACGTAATCCATTTCACTTTGAAAAGCTGACAGGAGTGAAAGCTTGTGTTTTCTGTTCGGTTCAGAATTTAACTTTCAATTGTCAGCGGAACAGCCTAAAAAGTCCTAGACCGACTAACAACCGGATGGGTATAGGGATCTAGGCATCTGACCGTGCCCAACTTCGTGATATAAAAGAAGTCTTTTACGCTAATAAATTAAAGATATTTTACGTTGTTTGTTTCAGAGATGATATATCGCAGAAGTATTAGTATTAGTTACTATATTGAGTTAAAAGTTGACGACGTTCAAGAATACGACGATAATTCACGAAAGAGAACTATAACTTAAAGAGAATTGCTGGATATTCAGCACAATTGGGATTTTATATTAAGTTCCTTACGTCCAGACATCATAGGGTATCATCATATAAGGAATTCTGGAACTTTACTCAAGAATGAAAACTAGAGTATAAATGACTCGAGGATATCTTCAAAAAAAATGGCTCAAGTTTTTTTTAAATACAACGTGAATTATAGTATATTTTAACAAATCTTAAAAGAGTTTTTAAACAGTTCTCAGAACTCCTCACTAGGAAAACTTGTTTACAAGTGCTCAAAAGGATAATATTTCATTTCAAGCCTTGCCCATGACAACTACCCTCATCAGAAACCCATTAGTCGCTGTCTTCTTCAGGGTGGCCCATTGCAAGAAAAAGAATGGACGGGCGCAAAAAAAAAGAAGTACATTTTACAAACATGCATTCACGCGAATTGTGATGAAAAAGTAATGAAATCATGTTGCCTCCCAAACACACCCACGACGCTCCGCTTGCCAGAAGAGGCAAGAAGGAAAACCACGGTTACCACATTCATTTGAACGATAAAGTTTCTAATGCCCTTCAAGTCGACTAGCAACATCGTTACTGGTACTGGCGAAGATAAGCCCGCATATTTCCACCATCTTTTTTTCTCTGTGGGGTTTATGTTTTTATTCTCTCACGCAAATAATTGCGCCAACGTTTCGTTGTCCATACGTACAAGGATCAGCGGAGCAAAAAAACGCCAATTTAAAACTAGCAGCACGAGAGACAGATGCATGCGGGTCTGACCGTCCGTTCACAATGTAGGGGAGAAAGATGTTCGGTTCCGATTTTCCCACCGCCCATACCGAGGAAGGAATATAAGTAAAGAAATGCAAAGAAAGACTTGCACAAACATTATTGGTGTACGACAACCCCGCCGTACGGTTTTGGATTGTCAATCGATTGGGCAAAACTTTCCAACCGGCGACCCTTTTTAGGTGTGCACCCGATGCATCTGAAGCGATAGAAAAACAGCAATAAAATGTGTATTGGCTAAAAATGGAAACGGGCATTTCTTGGAGCGAGGCACAATCACCATCGGTGGAATGTCTCTGTGTGGCCATTTTAAAAATGACAAAAAATGGAAAAACGTCTTTTATTTCACGATTTGCTAATGCTGTTTGACGATGCTTAGAAACAATTGAATTTAATAACATTTTCCCCCAAAATAGAATAAATTGATCGCACCGTTAAGCATCATCTATTTGCCATACAAAACAGACGTTCAAAAATATTCAATATATATGCACTTTCTCTCCTTTCGCTTTAAATTAACCCATAAACGAAACACAACCAATGATTGTCACCGAATTGGCAAAAAAAAACATTGATACAAAATGCAATGTAGACTCGTTTATTGCCGAAGTGTACCGAGCGAGCACGATTGAGATAAAAACCATCATCACTGATCTTTCTCTTTTTTCTTTTCGTTAATATCGAAACAAACATTTTGTTTGTGTATCGTTCCCTTAGTCTGTGTCCTTGTGAGATTGGATCGTTTTGCCTTTTTTCGTATCACAGTCTTTTACACACCGTATACACATTCCCACCAATCCTCTCATAGATCGGTCCAATTCATTCGATACGGTCGCATCACTTTGATGTGATCATGTGCGATGTTTCCTTTTTTTTCTTACTCTCACTTTAATTATCTGCGTTCCTGGCCGTTAGTGGTACACGCGTGTGCTGTCACGTCGTTGCGCGCTCAATATAAGGCACAGTTTTGCTATCGTCGAACCATCAAACGGTCCGCCGATCGAAGCCGAACACGATTGATAGCCGGCTGGTTGACGAAATTGAACGAGTGAGATGTGATGTGCGAACGTCAACTGATGTTCGTCTTCGTTACCATCCGGGCACCCGTTGATTAAAATGCGCTCTCTCGATTGATTTATGTCGATCGGCAAATGGTGCTTTTAGTTCAATTTATTTCCTTCAAAAAGTCCTATATGA